>JAKTZT010000021.1:0-60630 GCA_030578955.1 Hemisphaericaspora insectamans | reverse complement strand
GATTACAAATTATAACTGTTAACCTTCTTCCAAATAATTCTGAAGCTGAACCCATACAAATTCCTCCGATAACCCCACCAAGATTGCTGACAACAATAATAATTGTCTTCAAGTCTAACCCAACATTGAATTGCTTCGTTAAGAGGGTAACATACAAATCTTGAGAACCATGAGTAGTGAAATTCCAACCAGCGTATAAAAGCACAAGATATGAAAACATTAACCATTCAGTCTTGAGGGTGACAAAAACACTATAATCAAATCTCTTGAAGAATCCACGTTTTTCGACACTTTCGTTGAACTTCTTCTTCTTCTCTTTCATCTTAACATAATCAGGAGATTCAGGGAAACTTAATCTCCAAATAATTAAAAGGACTGATAATCCAGCGGAGAAAAAGAAAAGTGATCTCCAACCTTCTCCTGGTTTATAAGTATGAGCAAAGGCACGATAGAAAACCATAGCCAATATATATCCAACATTATACCCAGGTAAGAATAAACCAGAAAGAACCGATCTTGCCTTTGTTGGCTGCCCTTCTAATGCAGTCACCATAGCAATAGGGTACATACTGCCCATGAGAATTCCAAATATGGCTCTTACACCCAAGAATTGTTTAAAAGTTTGAACAAGTCCAGTACCAATTTCAACCACAATAAACAAAGCAGCAATAGTAATATAAGTCCATTTTCTTCCAAAATAATCTGATCCAATACCAAAAATAATAGCTCCCACCGATCTGAGCATTAGAACCAAGGTAACACCCCAAGTAATATCAGTGACAGATACACCCAAAGTAGCAGCAATATCAGGAGCAGCAACCGAAACACAAAAGAAATCCATGGCATCAATAACCCATCCAAAAAATCCCATAAAGTAGAAATTCCAATCACTAGTTGTCATTTCTCTTAACCCAGGAATAGGATTGACTACTTCATACCATTTCTGGTCAGTATGATATAATGGTAAGTCCAATAAAGTAGAAAGTCTTGTACCAAAGTAATGTTTGATCGAAGCAGCCGAGAAGTCAGGTTTGTCATTGAATAATTGATGGTCCAATTCTTGGTTGGCCGATTGAACTTCAACTACTTCATTCAATTTCGAGTCTGATGAGTACTCTACTATAGGTTTGTCCTGCATGTTTTAGGGTTGGTTTGTTGGTTTGTTGGTTTGTTTGTGATAGCATGAAGAGCAGATTAGGTAGCATTTATAGTAGTCTTTGCCTCTCTGAATTTGCGGGGGTAACTTGTGGAGATGGTATACCCACGATAAGTCATAACAATACCAGCGACTCAGATAACAAATCAAGAAAATACCACCTTGTTGATTTGCTTTCCCCACCCCCACATTGAAAAACTTTTGCAAATCTATTGTTTCTTGATTGCTGTAAGCGTTGCGGGTGAATTTTTAAAACTTTAATTGTTGCAAATCTTGCAAGAATATTTCTCTCGTTTTTGGTAAGTCTTGAATAAGAGACTCACTGTATTTGGATGATATTATGGATTCGAATATAACACCAACTCAAGTTAGATGCATGGTTCCTTGTCTTGATTAGAAGATTTGTTTTCTGCACAAAGTGGCTATTCTTTACTAACAATTCAGCTTTAAATGAGTTTATGAAACGGCTGAATTTAACATCTCTTGCAGTTTCTGAGAAAATTTTAAGATTCGATACGGCATTCTTGTTATATGTGGGGTTAGTTCATGTTTAACAATAGCTGTAGAGCACTCAGATCTCAATTGCTATTGTTGATTGTAATTAATTTGAAGTGAAGTCAAATAGTGGAGGATTAAGGGGGATCAAATTACCGACAATGGATGGTGGGGGCGCTCAACAAAAAAAATAGCCTTACTAGCGTTAATATTATAATTAGCCGATTACCTGCAGGTGACAAAATCCGAGTAACCTTCTTTTGGTCTCCTGGTGTACTGGCATCTTATAGTTTTGACACCATGTAGGTTATATGTTAAATTCTTGGCTCATCTGGAAATTGCAGAAGAGAAATGGAATAACGTCACTGGTATGCAACCACGAAGTATTGGCTAAAATAAGTATTTGCAGTAACCCAGTATGACAAAAGAACAGCGAAAAAAGTGCAATTACTTGACAAAAGTGGGAATAAATAAATAGGAAATTCCATTTTTTTTTCACTGACGTAGATTTAAAACACAGCACTTCAAAGTTTAAGTAAAGATTGATCTTTTTCGATTGATATCCGCTGTATGTGGTTTTTACCTAGTTTCTGATGTCACTGGTCGCGGATATTGTAAATTCGTAAATGTACTATTACTTGTAGTAAGAATTCAAATCGGCAATTATTACTTTATCCCGGCAAACAAATTCCGTAGTATATGTAGTTTAACCAGTCTTTTTTAGTTTTAAGGCACAGGGAATGATTAGGCTAATTTATTTATAAGATTCATTGTTGGTGCTTTTCATGTGGGGATGTCCTTATCCGTGAGATCTAAAAAACGGCGATGACTTCTATAAACCCCACTATGTGGTCCGTCAGGATGAAACATTACATGGCATGATCTGATTCCGGGATGAACTAGATTGGTAGTCTATCTTCTGCTTGTAGAGAGGCGAGTGGATAATGTGAAGACCTAACATGCTTGTCGACCTTGAAAACACTTGGATAGGCTTCAGGCTCTGAAGTCAAAGAATAAATACAACACGTAAAGCTTACACTTCCATTGAATAATAGTACTTGATGTAAGGGCCAATAAAGAATGGGTTTGGATGAGATAATTAACTATAAGTTTTGTTGTCAGTCGTATTTGGTCAAAAATATTACCGCTCTACCGCTAGCTTTCAGCCAACATTTAACCGAAATAGTTAAAATTCTAAGGAAATATTGAATCTAGCCAAATCAATCAGATCAACAATTAAGTACAGAATTCGCGTAGTCACAGAACCTATTTAGAACATCTTCAAAATGTGACCTGTTGATTAAAGAGGATAGCAGTAGATATCGCTAAAAATTTGCAACCGTTCCTGGTGTTCCAGTTTAACCAACACACGTCTTCCTTATGTTTTTTTTATTGATTACCTCTCCTCAGGTTTCCTTCATTGTGAATCAAAATTGAGCTATCACTTTGTCCGTGATACACAATAGATCTGCTAGAATGCTGAACTATACTATAATACAGATTGTATCCAATTAGAAACTTATGCAAGGAAATTTAAACTAATATTATTGCAGATAATCCACGTGCAAAAAGTCCTCATTTTTATGTGTGAAGTAATTTAATCATTTGCTGCTCTTTTTTTTTTTAGTTTTGCAGGTAAAATTGGAAACTGCAAAGATAATCATGCATAATTACAACTCAACTGAACTGCCCGACAACACACCAATAATTCAAAATTATTAATGGTTCAGTCTAATACAATTAGAGCTTCTATTGCGTCATTCTACTGATGTTCTTTAGTGTTTCTCAAATATAGACTACTACCAGAACATACGATAAAAGTTCAATGCTGTTCTAATTTTAATTGAAGATATTTAATTTTGCCATCGGCTTTTAACACAATATTTACCAATTTCTGACACCAAGAATAAAAAAAACAATTAAATTTGAATTGTTTAATTGCACGAGAGTTGAACGAGAATTAAGTTACATTCAATACATTCACATATTTTGCATACATTTTTAATGTACGAAAACACATGATAATAAATTTCTTTATTGTTAACACAAAAAAAAAACTCTTCTTTAAAGAAAAAAACAGAATCCCCCCCGAACAGACAGACAAATAAAAGAAGGAAAAAAAAAATAACAGAGAAAAAAGACAAAAAAAATTCTCTTTTTAATTAAATAGAAAATTATTAATAACCATCCCCCCAATCACACACACTCAGACATACATAAAGGGAATAGATACGAGGAGTTACACGTGATATACAAACTTCCCAATCCAATCCAAATCAACCAATCAATCAATCAATCAATAAACAGATAGATTCATACATTCAAATGATTACTGAAGATATACATAGACAAGATAACAGGGTACTATCTTCATCTTCATCTACATCCTCATCCACTACTAATAATACTACTATAACTTCAGCAACGACAGCAGCAAGTAAACCAGATTATAAGGGTTCCATGCATTCTACTAGAGGTACAGACCAGCCGCATCTACCACGACCCACAACCGACAGCCAAAATCCACTGTTTTATATTTATGAAGATGACGACAATGCTATTACTACACATACACATACTCATATTGAGCAACCAATGCCCACACCTGCAACAGCATCAACAACAATCGTATCCCCCTCCGCAGCTACTACGCTCAGTTCCACTTCAACCCGTGGCACCATTCACAAGAATAGATTGTTGCGACAACCACCCTTGGAAAGAGCTCCATCTTTATTCGCTCCATCCCCGCTTCCTCGTTTACCTAAAGCAAGTACTCCAGTGGCATCTCAGAATTATACCACTGATATTGACGATATATTGAAATTTCCAGTTGAGTCATCTCATGCATATTCTTATGCCCATCTTTCTCCAAATTCATTAGCATTGAGATTAAACGTATTAAAAAGATCATTGGAAATACTAAAGGATAGACCAGATTTATTTACGTCAATAGCTCCACCGGATGAAGATGAAGAGGAGGATGAAGGCGAAGAAGATGTCGAAATGGAAGAAGATGTTTTGTCGATTGACTCCTCAAAGCAAACTATATTTAAAACAGTATCTAATCCGCTTTATCCAACTGATAAGAATTATTCAAGCCTGTCAGTGAATTTACCAGAACACGTGAAATCGCCACCACCAAGAAGATCTAGTATATTTTCCATGAGTTCAGAGGGGGCACCTGATACACTAAATAAAAAGTATAAAGTTCAACCAAACGCATCTTCAGCTGCTTTGGCTGCTTTTTTTCGTCCTCCTATGAAACGTTCAGATAGTTTACCTTTAGTTCAAGAACCAATGCCAACTTCACTCAGTTCTCGACATAAAAAGAAATCAACAGGAGGTAGCAGTAATGGTGATTTGAAAGATATTGTAAATCTATTAGAGAAAGATTTAGACGTGTTGATAAATAACACTGAAATTGCATCTTCATTACATGACTTGTCATTTTCTCCTAATGACCAAAGTGTGAAATTAAAACATGATTTCCTTAAGAAGAAATTATTATATGCATTGGCTATGCCATTTATGGAAACAGGAGCAGGTACTTCTTCTTTATTACAAGCCGGACTTGAAGAAGAGACTCTTAAATCATCTACTATTAGACCTTCAACTACTGCATTAAATTTATTAAATAACAACTATACTCCGATGCCTCCACCACAATCAGCTCCAATTAATGCCAGCAGTAATAACAGACCATTTCATTCAATGCTTGCTGGTAAGCATTCTTTACCTCAGTCTGTGTTTACGGTAGAAACAGATTATCCATGGTCAGTAATTGCTGCCAATGACTTGGCATGCCTTATGTTTGGAATTCTGAAAAATATGATTAGAGCATTAACCTTGATGGATTTAATCGCACCACAATTTCGGGATTTTGTAATGGCAAGAATGACTAAATATTTAGAAGGAAACTTAGATTTGAGTCTGAGAAGACGAAAGAAGCGTAATGCAATTGATAATAATATTTTATTTGCCGGTGAAATTGTGGCTATTGTTAGACCAGGTGATCAAAATTTCGGTTGGACTTCACTTTGGGCGAAAAGAAAGGGGAATTTAATTATTTTGATGTTTGATCAAATTCCCTGTGATGCATTTGATGTAGTTATACTGTCAGAAACAAATCAAACTAATTATCATATTGATAGTATGCAGCCGATTGCAGGTAAACTTGCACACGATTGTGATATTAGCCACTTCAATTATCTTAATCAATTGAGTGAATCTTTAAACAATGAATTACACCTTCAGGCCCACCCACAAGAAGAAGACGACGAAGAACGAATGCTTGAAGACAGCGAAGTTATAAATCAAACGAGATATTACACCTTGCAATTAGCCAATGAAAATGTTCCATGTGCGATCACATCAAACCCATTGGAAATTCACGAAGATAGGTCAGAATTGAAATTAAAGATTCATACAATGCCATATATTGCTGGTATTTTTGTGATTAGTAATTCAGATTATAGAATACTTTCATGTAATAACGCAATTGCCAGAAATTTGTTTGGTAAATCAATTGAAGAACTATATGACCACGTTATTGACGAATTGATCCCCAATTTTACCAAGATTTTAAATATTGGTTTAGAAACGAATGCTGATACATTTGAATTGGTTCCTGGATTAGTATTACCTGAACATTTTTTCAGAAAATATGATGCCGTGTTGCGCAAACAAGAGAACCACGAAGAAGATGAAGAGCAATTATTCTTTAATTCTAATGGTATTGAAGGTATACACCGGGATGGGAAATCCTTATATGTCGATGTTCAAGTTCGTGCATCAAGTCATGATACTTTAGTTGTTTGGATAACTTATTCCCGATCATACAAGAATCGTCATATAGTTAGAGAAGTGGACAAATTAAGTTCCTCAACATCCTCGATATCGTTAACTTCGAATGAATCTATGACTTCCAAGCCACATACGAGAGCTAGTTCGTTAAAGAGCATAGAAAAGAAAACACATCAACGGTCAAGTACAAATTTAGCTCGATTACCTTCACAAATGAAATTATTTCAGACTGAAGCTGAACCATTGGAATTTTTACCTAAAGAGATTACTACAGGCACTAGTATCCGTAAAGCAAAAAGAGAATCGTTTGGCATACCTGTTAATTATTTGGTTTCTACCAAAGGTATTCAAGCCGATCAACATAAGCGAAAATCATCATCACGATTAAGTGAACTTGGGGCAACAGCCACGAAACAACCATCCGAATTGCCACCAGGAACTGAAATTAGCGCAAGTACAGGAACGACTACTACCACTACCATTGCCGTTTCTGCAACAACTGCCCCAACCACCACCATCAGCTATAAGAAATATTCCGAGGAGGAATTGTTGGCATTGGAAAATGCAGCACTTGAGCAAACAATGAAGAAATCTTCAAAATGGCCTCGAGAAGTTGGATTAGCTCGTCGGACCAAGAAATTCTCGGAATTTACTGTTCTCAAAGATATGGGAGAAGGAGCGTATGGGAAAGTTGTACTTGCACAACATAAAGAAGACCCAGTATATACCATTATAATTAAATGTATCGACAAAGAACGTATTCTTGTCGATACTTGGGTCAGAGATCGAAAATTGGGAACCATTCCTTCTGAAATCCAAATCATGGCATATTTAAATTCCGAACCACATCCAAACATTATGAGAATTATTGATTTTTTTGAAGATCTGAAGTATTATTATCTTGAAACACCTATATTTGGAAATCCTCCTGCGATAGATTTATTTGATTTTATTGAAATTAAGAAAGATATCTCAGAGTTTGAATGTCAATTGATATTTAAACAAATTGCAAGTTCAATATATCATCTTCACAAGAATGGAATTGTTCATCGTGATATCAAAGATGAAAATATTATTGTTGATGAGAATGGAATTATCAAATTAATTGATTTTGGAAGTGCCGGATACGTTAAACAAGGTCCGTTTGATGTTTTTGTTGGGACAATTGATTATGCCTCTCCTGAAGTATTGCGAGGAGAAAAGTATGAAGGGAGACCACAAGATATTTGGGCTTTAGGGATATTGTTATATACGATGTTGTATAAGGAGAACCCATTTTATAATGTTGATGAAATTATGGAAGGTGATTTAAGGGTTCCATATGTTATCAGTGAAGCTTCATTGGCGTTAATTAGAAAAATTTTAAATAGAGATATCGAAAAGAGACCAACTATTACCGATATTGTCGAGGATGCGTGGTTACAGTTTTAGCTCGGTACGGGTCTTTTCTTTTTTTTTTCAATTGAATATATTCGAGGGGTATCTTTTTTAAAGTTATATAGAATAGCTCTCTTTTAAAGTATATAAATTTACTAATGAAGATGAAGTCAAGGTAATTTTATTCTTTAAATGTTTCATATTTAAATACGCGTTTATCGCTTATAATTGCTGAAGAAGATTTGACAAAAAAAATGTTTATTTGAATATTTTCGTGTGTGGTTAACAAAATCGAACGAATGAAGCAATAGTTGCAATTACCGAAGTATAAAATTATGCCTAATGATTCAGATGCAATAACAACTATTGAACCGGTTCAAATTTCTTCATTTGAACTTACGCAAATAGGAAATGTTCCAATAGTAGTCACTCCTTTATATAATTTAGCCACTTCATCAATCAGTATCCATAAATTACCATTTCCAATACTACCACCAACAAACACAACAAATATTCACAGTTCCTCTGAATTTGGAAGAACATATATGACAAATCTTGACCAAGTACTATGTGATCAACTAGGTGCATCTACTTGGGTTGTGAAATTACAACAGAGTATCTCCGATAAAGCCAGTGAATTGGCAATTATGTATGCGGCGGAAAATAATCTCTATGGACTTTTCAAAATACCGAATAATTTCCGTATAAAGGATATCATATCTGAAGTGGATAAGCTTATAATACATACCAGTGAAGAATTATGTGGGATGACACAAGAATATCAAGTCGATGAATCTAGATTGGAGCATGTGGCAGATATTCTTGAATCATTTTCCATGCGACCTCCGACAACAACCACAATTGAAATCGATTCTTCTCCAACAAAAGAGTGCCTGGATCCCTTGGAATTTATTGAGTCTAGATATTATAGTACCTTATACTCCTTGAACAACCCACTAAGTTATTTTCCCAAAACTGCCATATCTAGGTTGAGAATCATGTGCAACGAAGATGAGAACAAGATCTGTGAAATATTAAAGGGGATGATACTACTGATCAGTGAGTTTGATTTGCGTCATGGTGGAACTAATGGGATTCTAAAGTCATTAGACAATACCATAACTACCGATGAGTCCCCGCCAATCTTAAAAGCCAAACATGAGATTGGGAATCAACAAAAGTTTATAGAAAAGCATAAGGATATAATTGATAATTTGAACGAGATTGTAACTGCGACAACGGCAAAAGCAGGTAAAGAAAAGAAACCCATACTGAATCACGACAGACTACAACAATTGATATTCGATTTAAAAGTCCGAGAAGCTCAATTACAGATCCTCATAATATTTGAATTATTATATACATGGAACCTAGACGAATCAGAATTCCTTGAACACAATCAAAAACGAAAACAAAAGGAGTTGAAAAATCGTGAGAAACATGCAAAACAGAACTTGGTTAGGAAGCGAAAACGGAAAATCGTGCCGACTTTTTTAGGTATGGGTGTTGATGTCGCAAATCCCACAACACTGGATATCATATCTTCTAAAACAACGACAGAACATGATAACTATTCTGTGTATACGATATTAAATGCATTGATAGACCGAATGGGGCTTTGGGATACATTAAATGGGAAATCAGATAGTTCTTATGGATTCATGGCGTATGTGTTTGTGCCATACTATAACAAAAAGTTACCACAATTGGTTAAATATGTGATAGACAATATGAAGAATTTAAATATGAAATTAGCTACTTCCAGACCTAAGCGGAAGTCTTCCAACGATTCAGTTTCTTCGTCATCCACCCAAGTGCAACCGAAATCAAAATCTTCCAAATACAGAAAAGTACTTTTACCTAATAGAAAACCAACACTTCTGAAATCTTCCACAACAGTTGACACACTTGCATCTAATGGTGGAAGTAGCTGTGCTGGTGGTGGTTCACTATCCGGCCATGAAGATATCATTATGCCAACTTTAAAGCGATCAAAATCTAATTTATCTTCCAAGAATTTATCAAGAAGACAGGTTGATTTGAATGTCAAATTATCAAGAACCAATTCAGATTTAAATTCACATGAGTCTTTATCGTCACAACAACAATCTGTTTCGTTTATTTTTGCCAATGCAAAAAGACTGAAATCGTTGGCAGCACCACCACCGAAGTCAAAATCTCCAACTACCAAACCAACTTCGGAAATTTTAGTATTAGCCACACCAAAGAAACCAAAATCATATTCGCAAGTTGAGAAAACACCAATATCAAAACCAAAATCATATTTACAAGTCGAGGAAACCCCCATAATTAAACCCACCTACATACAAGCAACGCCTCAACGATCAATAACACGACAGGATACAATTGTGTTAAAAACCCCAGATGATAGTAGATTTTTGAAACCAAAACCACTAATCGAGAAATTAATGTTGTCATCATCAAAGGAACAACAACCTAGTACTATTATCACACCCGAAAGACCAAAATCGCCTTCGTATTTGTTAGTTGAAAATACCCCTATGAAAATCTCGATTGATTCTTCACCCATCAAACATTCTGCACAACTGAAAAAGAGACTGAGACCTGGGGAACCAGTGTCAACTGAATGTTCTCCATTTTTCAATGCTAGCTTATATAGACAAGAGGTTGGTGGTGGATCTGACTTACCAGCGCAGAAATTGGTGTTCAATGATGACAAGAGTGATCACGGAGAATATGATCTGGATTTCTTGTCTCCAAAGAAGAAGAAGATTTATACGAGAAAGAAGAAGTTTTAATGTCATTTGTAGTTTTTTAATACAATAATATTACAGAGTTTTTTTTTTCCTTTCTTTCTCCTATACAACTAATTCACCAAAAAAGATTCCTTCAATTATACTCTTTGCATCTTCTTGTTGTAAGATCAACTCAGCTAATCGATTTCCAATCCTATCAGTTAATTTCTCTTTTATCTCATCTGAAATATCAACATCCATCTCATCATTGTCACTTTTCTTTTTATGATCAATTTTCAATTTACGAAGAGTTTCCAAACAAGTATTCAATAATATATTTTGTTCAAATTCACTTGCATCTTCAACCACCAGATTACACCAAACTTTCAAATTTCCAATCAATACCAATTTAATCACTTCAGGACCCATGTTTTTCAATCCTAATAATGCACCATAATGAGTACCCATTTTTTTAGATGAATCCAAAAGACCACGTAGTAATGTTCTTGTAACTCTTGGACGTAATGTGGAATAAGAAGATCCATAGACTTTAATAATATGTTCTAATAAGATCGCTGCAAATTCTCTAACGGCTAATTGTGATCTAATCAAATCTTGAGATTCTTTAGTTGTGGTATCCTTAATTACTGGCCCTATTTTTTTAGCAAGAAGTAATGTTAAAATACATGGCATTAATGCATGAACATAGGGGTCTAAAAATATTGTTTTGTTATCAGCCAATGCCGATATCACTTCTAACATTGTTGATAAGAGTTCGATATTCCTTAATTGATTAGTGATTTGTTCAGCAACAAATTGGATAAAATATGGGACTAGCTGGTGTAAACCTGGATCTGATTTTAATGAAGTCAATGCTGCATTCTTTAGTGGTTCCTTTTCAGGATCATTTGATATTAATACTTCAACCACCTTATCGAAATAAAGTTTTAATTCTTTTGAAAGGACATGTTTGACTAATGGTTTAACCTGTAAATCCTTTTCAGTTGTCTTTTGATCCTTTGGAGCAGCCCCACCAGCACCACTACGACCACCACTACTACTACTACCCGTAGTACCAGCACCACCAGCAGCTTGTGCAGTTTCTTTATTTTCGGCAAGACTTAAAATATCATTCCCTAATATTGAAGATGTTGCCCCTCTTATAATTGGAGGTAATGCTCTAATTTCCGCAGGTAATGGATTTTGAGGCACCATAGGTTGAACACCCTCTATAGCCAACCAATGAGCAGTAAAAGTAGTTTGACGAGGTATTTTAGGTAATTCTTGATTTATTAATTTTTCAAATTCAATTTCATGATCATCAATATAATATAATGTTTGACCACCAGCACCAACTAAAGTTTCTTTAAAATTTAAAGGTTGGGAATTATCATATCCATATAATGGTTCTACATTAAGTAATTTCAATGCATGGTTTATATCCGAGGTCATTAATAACTTCCTTTTTGAATGTCTCATAAATTTAATGGCAGTTTCCAATATTTCATGAATTCGATATTCAACATCCATTGCCAAATTCTTAGCTGCTTCATCAGGCAAAACTATTCCTAAAGAGTCAGCTGCATCTTTAACTGTATCATAAGGAGACCATAGCGAATGGGATAATGGAACTTTGGATTCCATTGTTGTAGTTGTTAAAATCTATGAAGTTGATTTTCACTGTTTTTTGTATGAGTTTTTATTTTTTGTTTACTTAACGAAATTTTTTTTGTTCAAATTAGAGCCGCGGAGGTCGTGCAAACGGAAACAAAATCTTTAGTTTTTTAATAAGTTACAATATGTTGAGCCCAATATCAAATTAAGTCTTATATATAATCTAGAAAGTGGCAGGAAGAGAGAAGAATCTAAAAAAAGAAACATTGAAGAATGTTACTGATTTAATGAAGTAAGCAAAGAAATTAGTTCAGGCTTGGTCCAATTAATTGGTAGCTTTTGCAATATCAATCTTTTTTGCAACCTTTGCAATCTTTGAATTATTTGATCTTTTGGAATAAATACTTGTATGCTTCCTCCTCCCTTGATCACCTCTAGCAGTAAGAATATAGTTTAATTCAACCTTTCTTCGTTTCTTCCTCAAATCGTCACTACTTCTCAAAAACTTTTCTTCTGTAGGAAATCTAATTTCATTCAATATATTATCAAGTTGAAACTTTTCAATTGATAAACATTTCAATGCTTGAGAATTAATTCTTACTCTTCTATTATTTGAATATACTGAAAATCCACAAGTTAAATCAGTTTTATTCAAAAAAATATCATTTATATTTATAACCTTTTCTGGTGGTTGATTATTTCCTCTATCTAAAAGAATATAATCTTCTTGATTAGTTATAAGTCTATATTGTTGGAATCTAATATGTTTTAATGCACTAATAGCTTTTATTCTATAATATGGTAAATCTTGAGCTGGGGTTGAAATTAAATTGGCTTCTTCATGATAAATACCCAACATTGTTGGATTAATTTCTTCAATTTCTAATGTAGATAATTTCATTCCGAGGAATGTTTGTGGAATGATATTTAATGTTTTGGGTAATATACAATTTATCCAATCGGTATTTAAATCTTGATATATTTCAACATCAGGTAAATAAATTTGATATTTTGAAGAAACCATAGGTCTAGCCATTTCTCGAATTACATCTTTGAAAAATAGTGGAAGTTTAAATGATTGTAATTTACCTTCATAAAATCCAACATAGTTATCTTTACGATTACCAACTAATCTTAATTGTTGTTGATTTACTATAACATAGATATTAAAACATGTGTGAAGGTAATTAATTACTTGTTCTTCATAATCAGTATTTCCAAGCAATTGTAATATTTTTATGATTAGATTATCAAATTCTAAAAAGTTAACAGTAAAGAATTTGACTTGATATTTGGGTTGTTGAGTTATTATGGACATGTTTTGTTTTTAGTTTCAATATGTGTATATGTGGGGCACTTTCAGATCAAACACGTAAATTAAACAAAAAAAAAGAAACGTCTCGCTTAAAATATTGCTTGACACGTTTTGATTGATAAAATAAAAAATTGTTATATTGTGATGATACTTGTTTATAAGCTATATATATATATATAGATATATATAGATATACAAGAAAATCTCAAACAAGAAAGAATCAAAAAAACACAAAACTTGTGGGTGGTGGGGTTGTGGTTTAAATGGGTGGTTTCGAGGCGATAAAAACCTAAATAATTTTCTTTCCCTTAAACACACACACATTCATAAAAGCTGGGTAACGGGCTATTTTTTCCCTCATGAATGTAATCTTAAGAGATCATGGTTCAATTCCAAAAGACGTTTATTCTCTTGGGATAATTGTTGTATTCGTTTATTCATTCTTTCAAGTTCTTGACGTAAAAGTTCATTCTTATGAATTTCCAGACTTTTCTTGTACTCCTCTAATAATTCACTTGAATCAAACGGCACAACTTCTTCTTCTTCTTCAAATCTTTCACCTTCCACGTCCTTTTCTTCTCTGCCCCCATTGGGCTCACCATTAGACATTTTCAACTCCTTATTCAAACGTTTGCGTATTTTGGATTCCAAATTCTCCAGACTAACCATAGCCATAATCTCAAGATCTTTGTCACGTAATTGATATAACTGATAAAGAATGGATTCACTTCTATCCTTGGGATTAAACCAAAATGGAACTTTTTTACCAAGTGTTTCAGCTTGACTCCATTCCATTATTTTATATTGCATTTTTTGTATAAAATCCAGATATAATTGTTCAAAATATTCACGAACATATATTCCATTTAATTCAGGTATTTCATCGATTTCTTCAATTGATTTCTTTTCTTCAAGTGCTTCTGAAAATTGTCTTTGAGTGATTTGAATGGCAATGATTTCCCATAAATCATCCTTTTCTCGTTGAGTTAAATGGAGATGAGGTAAGAATTTTAATACTAATTCAAGTAATGGAAGTTTTATTAAAGATTTGATTTTCTCTTGTTCCTTTTTATAGAATGATTTACCCATGCTTTATACTATTCAGATGCTCTATTTCGTTCTTTCTCTCTCTGTGTCTAGGGGGGAGTTTATATGAGTTACGGCTAATGTGAATGAAAAAAAAAGAGAGAGAGGCAAAATTATTATATGGAAATTGTTTACGTCATTTTATGGAGATTAAATTAAGCGAAATTTTTTTTTCTTCTAAATTCTAAACAACTGGAGCTAGTGGGGAACTTCTTTGAAAGTATATAAATATAGATATATACAGAAATTTACAAACCCTTTTCAGCCCTGCTTAATTTAGCTTTATATCTCAATCTATCTTTTTGTCCCAGTCTTTCTTCTTGTAATTTCTTAAATCTTTCTTGAGCAGCACGTGCCAGAGCTTCTTTTGCATTATTCCCATTTACAACCTCACTAGGAGCAGCAGCAGTGCCTAATGGTCTAGATTCAGGTGTGGTGGTACGAGGTTTAGGGTTGGGTTGTTGAGGAGTAGGGTTGTGGTGGTGGCGGTGTGATGATATTTTGTTATGATGAGCTGGGGTGGTGGCGGTAGTACCACTATTCGAGGTGGTTGGTTTATGTTCTGAATTAAGTGAATGACCTGAATGTTTATGTTTTGATGAAGATTGACCCATTGTTGAGCAACAAGAATTATTAGCAAAAGCAAAAAAAATATGAATGAAAATAGCAAAACAGACAATAATGTGATTTTATGATTCTATTAAAGAGCTGGGAAATCTTTATTTTTTTTTAAAAAAATTTTCATTTTGTAATACGCGATTTATTTAAACACCGAATTTCCTCTTACGATTTTTTTAAGGCTGAAGATGACTTTTACACCGAAGACACATATAGACACACACTCACACACACACTCGGGGAAAAGAGAGAGAGAGAGAGAATTTTCTAACCTTTACTTAACTAATGATTACCTTTTTTTTTCCTAATCTTTAAATATAAATATTATTCAAATGATTTAAAATTGTTTTATTAACTAACAAGGTTGATCTTATAACTATATACAAGCTCTCTCTATTTTTTTTGTTCTTTTTTTTAATTATATTTTTGCTGGTTCTTTTTTTTCCTCCAAATCACGGTTAATTTTCAGATTCTATTGAATACGAGGTTCAATTTCTTCAGCAATAAATGTTTTAAAAGACATTTGTTTCAATTCAAGAGAAATTTTCTTAACTTCTTCTACAACGGTTTCAATATCCGTTTCAATATCTTTAACAGATCTCCTACCATAAATCTTATCTTCAAGTATTCCAAGATCATATTCAAGTAAATCAACTTCAGCAGTTATTTTTTCAATTGCATCCTTGGTAGTTGAAAGTTTACCATTAATAGAAACAAGAGGTAAAACATCTTCAAATTTCCCTGGTGGATAACTTTCAACAATATGTTTAGTTGCTTCTTTATAATTAATATTTGGTTTCAAATTGATAAAATTTGGAATTTCAATATTTCCTTTATATAAAACATCAGGATTTTCTTTAGTAGTAAGTTCAGTTAATTTATCATATACAACAGGATGTCTTACCCAAAAAGATATAAATGAAGAAGCTTCAACTTCTTCCTTCATATAATCCTTATAAGCATTAACAATAGCAACAAATAATCCAAATCTTTCATCAGGATAATCAGAAAAAATGGTAGCGTCACGAATATTATTGAAATCAGCCTTTCCAAGACTTGTTACACCTTCTTCATCTAATCTCTTTAATAAATTATTCCAACTTTGTAAAATTTCTTCATTAGAACCTTCAATTTGACGATATACTCTTAAGATTGTACGATAAACAGTTATATTTTTTTCAATTCCAAATTTATCATATAATTTAAATAATTCTTTAAAAGTTTCAGCATCTTTCCAACTACTTTTTGAAATAATAATATTTAAAAATGGACCAGTTTTATCATCAATTGAATCAATAATTTCCCATAATTTAGCTCTTGATTCAGGAGTTGATTCAGGATATTTTTCATAAAATAATCGGAAAAATGACAAATGATATGTTACAAATTGAGTATGAAAAACATTCTTCTTATTACGTTTAAAATAATCAAACCCATGTTTATAATCTTTAATAATTTGATCAAATGATACTCCAGCTTCATAAGAATTCACCAAATATTTAATAAGATAAGGAGCCCTGGCTGCAACAAAATAAGGTAAATTTTGTTCTTCATAGACAATCTTTTCAAAAAATCGTTTAGCAATTGAATTATCTTTACATTCTCCAATAAAGGCAAGATGAAGATTTGCCAAAGATACTCTACTGTATTTAGATGTATCATCAGCAGCAAGATCCATTAAAATTTCCATACATTCTAAAGCTTTTCTATAATCATCACATTTAATAGCAACAATACCAAGAGCTTTTACTAAATATGGTCTAGGTTTAACATCTTTAGTTGTTAATTCATAAATATTCAAAATTTCTGGATAAGTTAATCTTTCTAATTCAAAAGCAATTGGGAAATATTCAGCTAAAACATCTTGAGTCATAAATAATTCTCCATGTTGTTGATTTTGTAAACCATTTTCCCAAAATTGAGCAACTTCTTTATATAAACGATATTGAGTTAATCCATAAATTGTTAATTGAATAATAGTTGGGTTAAGAATATGATTTAATTTACCATCAGTAATTAATTGTGACAATTCTAATACTGCATTTTGAATGAAAATATCATCAGAATAATCAACATCACCAATTGGTGAACCTTTCTTAGATAATCTAGAATTTCTTAAATTTGCAATGCAATCATTTAAAGATCTTAAATAACCAATATAATCAATAGAATTAAGCCATCTAGGAGCATTGTCAATCATTTCCTTCATTATTTTGAGTTTTTCAACATTGATTGTCTTTCTAGATTCCAAACTTGTCAAACCTTTAAATAGAGATTTCTGAGCAAATTCATCATCATCTAACCATTGACGACTACCAGGTTTTTTGGGTGATGTTGATGTTCTTTTATCAAAATCTTCTGATCTTCTAAATTGACCATATTTATCTCTAACTCCTCTTGGTTGACCGTTGAAATCTTTGAATTTTCTTGCTTTGTCAAACTTGTTTCGGTTGTTTCTAAAGGTATCATCTCTATTGTTGTTTCTATATCTATTTTCTTCATGGCCTTTGTTGTGATTTACATTTGTAGAATTACATCTAATAAATTGTTGACGTAAAGTTGTTGTTGTTAATGGAAGTGAAAGTCCAGATGGAAGTTGCGAAACAGTAGAAGTAGCAGTTGAAAGTATAGTTTTCAGTAACATTGCCGCCTTTAACCCTGCATGGGTATTTGCAGAAACCAATCTCAACATTTTTTTATGGTTTTAATCGTATTAAAATATTGATTGGTTTAAGTGAAGAGAGAGAAAGAGACAGTGAAATTTTTTTTCTTTTTCATTCTCGAATTTTTTTTGTTTCATTTTTTGTTTTTCAATGAGATGATCGGAGGGAGGGAGGAAAGGAGAATTTGGGGGATTGTAAGCGTTAAATATAGTCAAAAAAACTTCTAATTTTACTTTTATAGAGAGCTACTCCTAGCTAACAAGACCAGTTAGCATTCATATATCTTTCCTTTCAATACCTTTTCTTGTTGACTTAAAAAATCATTAGGGCGATACTACCCGCACCACACCGCACCCTTCCACTGACAAAAAAAAACTTATCGCAAGAATGAACACTATAAAAGCAAAAGAAAATAAAACGATAAACAGTCTATTAGTTTCAAAACCAGATTCAAATCGAATATTAAGGAATTTTTTTGGTTCAAATAATTTGGATTTAAACTTCTTTTTGACAACAACAATTCAAAATAAAATATTAACTTAATCGAATCTGTTAAAATTACTGGCTTTTTGATAAGTGACGTAGACATTTTTATCTTCTTTATATTGAGAAATAGAGTTAGAATCTCATTTTATTAGTATGAATCATATTCCATATATTACACAACTTTAGACACAACCAAATAGGTAATTGTATTTATATATCTGGTAAAAAGAAAATTGCACTTTATCCTGTCTCTCTTTGAGGAGGGGAGCTTTCTTTCATTTTGTGTCCATTTTTTAAATTTCAACTAAACAAAATTCATTTTTCTCTTTTTTATTTTGATATTCTAGAGTATTGAATTAGCAAATAACAAACTTTTGATAACAATAGTTGCTATTAAGTTCGTACTCGTATAGTAAAAGTTCTTCTAAAATTGCGTTCAGTAAAATCAAAAAAAAAACTGTCATTTTTTTTCTTTCTTCACTGCTGTGAATGTGTGTGTGTATGGAGAGCAAATAGATTTCAATTCTCTTAATTGCCCCGTTTTTTTTTAAATTTCATTTTACTAGAAAAAGAAGTTTACCTAATACACACACCAATAATAATGTCATTATTTGGAGTATCATCATCACTGAGATATCCAAATGAACAATCACAACCACTACTACCGAAACAAACAAATACAAACAATTCACCACGACTCCGCACTTCCACTTCCACTAATTATGGATCATCATCTTCTCCTAGATTAAACAAGTCTACTAATAATAAGTTGACAACCACCAATGAAAAGAATAAAGAAAAACCTCAATCACCGAAATTAGGTACTTTTGAAGGTGTATTCCTCCCAACTTCATTAAATGTCTTGTCAATTTTGATGTTTTTAAGATTTGGTTTCATCATTGGTCAAATGGGTATTTTAGGAACAATGTTCTTGTTAATATTATCTTATACCATTGATATACTAACAACAATGTCCATTAGTGCCATTTCAACTAATGGTACAGTTAAAGGTGGTGGGGCTTATTATATGATTTCTCGTTCTTTAGGTCCAGAATTTGGTGGTGCTATTGGAATTATTTTTGTTATAGGTCAAATTCTTAATTCATCCTTAAATGTTGTTGGGTTTATTGAACCATTCTTGGTCAATTTTGGTAATGAGAATGGTGATTTATTGAAATTATTACCAGTTGGATATATATGGCTGGTATTTTATTCAACAATTCTTTTAGCAATTTGTACTTGTGTTGCCATGGTTGGTTCACTGCTTGTTTCTAAAACTGCATTATTATTATTTATACTTTTAACTATAAGTACATTATCTATTCCAATATCAACTTTATTTGTTAAACCTTATTATCCATTACCTTCACCTCATGATTCTTTATTATATACTGGTTTATCTTGGAATACTTTTTTAAAGAATCTTTATCCTAAATTTACTAGTGGTGCTGCAGGTTCAGTATTACCTCGAGGGGTACCGGAAAATTTTCGAGATTTATTTGGAATCTTTTTCCCAGCTACTGCTGGTATTCTTGCTGGTGCATCTATGTCTGGAGAATTGAAAAATCCTTCAAAATCAATTCCAGAAGGGACATTAAAGGGGTTATTGGTATCATTTATATTATATACATCAGTTATTGTTTCATTAGGATCAGCTGTACCTCGAGATTTACTTTATGTTGATATTAAAATTATGCAAACGGTGAATCTTCTGAGTATAATAATTATTGTTGGGGAATTTTCAACTTCATTATTGTCAGTAATTATGGGGATTGTTGGTGCATCTTCAATGATTAATGCAATTGCAGATGATAGAATTATTCCTGGATTATCCCTTTTCACTACGGCAAAAAAAACTATTAAACAACAAAATAGAGCTAAGATTTATAGTATTATTGCCACTTGGTTTGTTGCTCAACTTTTTTTATTTGCTGATATTAATCAAATTGCCACTTTTATTACCATGGCATTTTTAATGACATTTATTGTTACCAATATTGCTTGTTTCTTATTAAGAGTTGGATCAGCACCTAATTTCAGACCATCATTTAGATATTTCAGTACTAGAACTGCATTTACTGGTGCACTTGTTTGTTTTATTGCCATGTTTATTGTTGATGGACTTTCTGCAACATTGGTGATTTTTTGTTTGACATTTTTAATTTTAATGATTCATTATCTGACACCACCACTGAAATTTGGTGATATTTCTCAATTATTAATTTATCATCAAGTTCGAAAATATTTATTACGTTTAAAATTAGAAATGAGTGTTAAATATTGGCGTCCACAAATCTTATTATTATGTGATAATCCAAGAACTTCTTGGAATTTAATTGGATTTTGTAATCATCTTAAAAAAGGTGGATTATATATCTTGGGTCATGTTGTTATGATGAATGATGATACTAATATAACATCAAATGCTGAAAAGAATTCTAGTGTTTTCTCAATTAATACATATAAAGAAGTTCGAAAACAAAAACAAGCATGGGTTAAATTACGTGATTTATCAAAAATTAAAGCATTTGTTCAAATTGCTTTGGGACCAACATTACCTTGGGGTGTTCGAAATGTATATCTTGGATCAGGATTAGGTGGAATGAAACCAAATATTACCGTATTGGGATTTTATGATTTTGTGAAACATGGAATTGAAATGCCAATAATTCCTTCATTTATGGAACCAATGGATGATGATAATAATCTTGAACAATTACCTACTGATACATGTAGAAAAGAAAGAAAAGTTTCAATGAATCAATGGGTTCAAATTGTTGAAGATTTAATTGTTTTACAAGCAACTGTTGCTGTTGCTGCCAATTTCTCAAAATTAAAATTACCTACACGAGTTGAAACTTCTTTATTTAGTTTAAAGAAACCAAAAGTGGAAAAGGGAGTCAAGAAGAAATATATTGATTTATATCCTATCCAAATGTCTTCAATTAGTGAATTAGATAATGGACAATCTGTCCTTTCAACAAATTTTGATACTTATACTTTGATTTTACAATTAGGATGGATTTTATCAACAGTTCAAGAATGGAAATTAAGTAATCATAAATTAAGAGTTATTGTATTTGTTGAAAGGGAACAAGAAGTTGAAGATGAAAAAATAAGATTAAGTAAATTATTATCAAGTCTTCGAATTGATGCTGAACTTCGGATTGTTTGTTTATCTGATGGAAGTTTAGATTCTTATAATTATATGGTTAAAGGATATTCCAAGACTCAACTGAATAAACTTCAATATGATAAAATTGATAATGTTTTACATGAAGAACAATGGTGGAGAAATTTATGTAAAGCAAGAGAAACATTAAAAGAAATTGAAAGAAAGAAATTATTGAAAAAACAACATAAATTTTCTGAAATATCAAGAAGTAGTTCTAAAACTTCATTAGCTCCCGATTCATTTTTCCCATTAAAATTAAATCTTTCTTCAAGTCCATCACAAATGAGATTTGATAATTTTAAACAAAATAGAAGAAAAACTTTATCACAACTTCATGAACGCGGAATGTCACTTTCATTTAATTTAAATTCTCAAGCTGCGAATCAGTTTCTTAATTATGAAGATCCATTGAGTGATAGTAGTGATGATGATGAAACAGCATTAAATAGCATGAATAATAGTTTGCTTAATCTTTCAACTTCTAGTACCAATGGTGGTGGTGGTGGTACTACGGAAGCTGCTGCTGCTGCTGCTGCAATGGAAGAATCGACATCTTCACAACAATTAGAACTCCCCCTGCAACATTATAAACCACAGGTTGACCGTGCAGGTCGATCAGGTACCGCTACTCCACAAGGTGTGATATCTTCAAGGGCTTCAGTCACAAATCTCAGACCTAATTTCCTGTCTGTTAAAATCCCACAACCAAAAATCAACGATGACGAGGAAGAGCAGGATGTGGGTGGTGATGAAGGAGAAGGTGACAGGGTTAAACAATCTATTGAATTTGTTAAAGATGATGAAGAAATTCCAGTAGGTCAAGAAAAAGTGGACGAAGAAGATGATGAGGCACTATACATTACGGGGAGAAGTAGACCTAATATTACAGATAAACGGAGAGACAAACGTCAATCTTCGAAACCACCACCTCGCGGTTCCACATTGAAATCGCATACTATCATTGCTAATGACGATGAGATTATTCAACAATTACGTACCCCACAATTCTTGGCTGCTGATGATGATGACGATGACGAAGATGATATTCCCCCATTACCGTACAAAGACCGTAGTCACATTTCTCCCTTGGCTCCATCACATTCACGAGATGAATTTTATAAAAGTAGATTCTCAAAATCTAGAACCCATTCATCGACAACTTCAGCATCACAACAACAACAACAACCAAAATCCCCCAAAGTGGAAGGTTTGATTACTAAACGAGAATTAAAAGAAGAATTAAATTCTTTAAGTTTTGATGAAATTCCAGCTAAGGGACAACATTTAATTTTGAATGAATTAATGAAAAAGAATTCTCCATTGGATGAAACTGATGTGATTTTTTCTACATTGCCTGCACCTCCAATTGGAACTCATCTTGATGATAATGATTCATTTGAGTATACTAATAGTTTGGCTATTTGGTTAGATGAGTTACCGCCAACTTTATTGGTTAATTCACAGACTGTGACTGTTACTACTGCATTATAACGGTTTGGATATTTATTATTTTGATTCTTTAGTTTTAGGTTTTCACACACACAATTTGCATTCTTTTTTTTAATAAAAAAAAAACTTTGAATTTTTGGTAAACTAATCTCATCTTAAAAAAAAGAATAAGAAAATCTCCATCATTGTATTTTCTCTTACTAAAAAAACTGTTATACTCCTCTAACTGTGAAATATAAGAAAAAGTGTGTACCTCCTGCTCTTTTGAATGTCGGATAGAAGCATGATGACGACTACCACTAATAAACAAGAAAATCAAGGTAGTAGTCACAATATTAACAATGGAAATACTAACCAATCAACATCATCCCAGAATGACGATGAATCCAAACAAGAAAAATTAAGAAAGAGAAGGGAGCAACTAGCCCTTTGGAGACAGAAGAAACAACAGGAACAACAACAAGTGAAGGATCAAACCGAAATAACACCTCCAACAGAAGTTCCCAAGGCAAAAACAGAAGAAACCCCAGTGATAAACGAACAGGATGAAAAGAAGAGACTTCGACAACAACGTATTGAAGAATGGAAACGATCTAGAGCTCAAAAGACTGATATACCAAACCACCAGCAACAATCACATCAGCAGATTGTGCTGCTGACTTTAAAACCAGATATTAAGAAGACTACAATAGTAATCCAAAAGAAAAATATTGTTGCAAAACCAAAACTATTGAAACGAAAGCTTGTTCTAGATGATGCGGATGAAGTTGTGGATTCTCGTAAACCTTTATTTAAGAAACCTTCTCTTGAAATACAACCACAAAAGAAGGAAATTGGGAATAGAGAGGAGGATGACGAACTTGACGCCTATTTGGTATCAATTTCTTATGAATCGAAATCAATCAAACTGGAAACTCCCGTACTGCAACATGTTGTATTAGAAGAAGATGGAGAAAGTCAAAGTGCAGAGGAAGAAGAGGAACTTGACGATGAACAAAGACAACAAGAATTATTATCTTCAAAACTATCAAAACTCCAACAAAAAGGGAAAGAATTAAAGGAAATCGATTATTCACAGGAATCATATGAACCAGTGAGAAAGAACTTCTATCAAGAACCGTATGAACTTCAAATTCTACCTCAATATGAGATTGATGCAATCAGACTGGAATTGGGAATTATCAAAATCAAAGGCACTGGTCATCTAACTCCAATAACTAAATGGTCTCATCTAGGACTTCCATCAAATCTTTCAAGCGTTATCACTGATAAATTACAATTTAGTCAACCATCTGCTATCCAATCACAAGGTCTTCCTATTATCATGTCAGGTAGGGATGTGATTGGTGTTGCCAAAACCGGATCAGGGAAAACATTAGCTTACGTTTTACCCATGCTACGCCACATTCAAGATCAAAAGCCATTGAAAGAAGGGGATGGTCCCTTGGCATTAATTCTTAGTCCTACTCGAGAATTAGCTCTACAAATTCAAAAAGAGATTAATAACTTTACTAAAAAATCAAAACTTCGCGTGAGTTGTTGTTATGGAGGAACAACAATTGAAACCCAAATTAGTGAATTGAAAAAGGGGGTTGAAATAATGGTAGGTACACCTGGAAGAGTGATTGATTTATTAGCTGCCAATGGTGGAAGAGTTACGAATTTGAAAAGAACAACATATATTGTATTAGATGAAGCTGATAGGATGTTTGATATGGGATTTGAACCTCAAGTGTCTAAGATATTCACGCAGGTACGACCAGATTGTCAAACTGTTTTATTTTCAGCTACTTTCCCGCGAAAGATGGAACAATTGGCCAAAAAGATTTTGAAAGATCCAGTTGAGATTATTGTTGGTGGTATAAGTGTGGTTGCTTCCGAAATCAAACAAGAAATAGTATTATTTGAGACCGAATCTGACGATATTTATAAATCAGAAAGAATCTCCAAATTGTATGAAATATTAAACTCTTTTCAAGTTACAAACCCAAATTCCAAAATTCTTATCTTTGTTGAAAAACAAAATGATGCTGATGAATTAGTTGCCCACTTATTAGGATCTCAATACCCTTGTGTTGCGATCCATGGCGGGAAAGATCAAATGGATCGTAAGTATGCAATTAAAGAGTTTTCTGATCCAGAAAGTGGTATTGATATTCTCATAGCTACATCCATAGCAGCAAGAGGATTAGATGTGAAAAGTTTAGGATTGGTGATTAATTTCGATCCACCTAATCATATGGAAGACTATGTGCATCGGGTAGGTCGGACAGGGAGAGCAGGAGCAAAGGGATATGCTATAACTTTTGTAGCCAGGAAGCAAGAACATGAGATTGCCAATTTGACCAAAGCTTTAAGATTAAGTAAAGCAGAAATTGATCCTAAATTACAAGAAATAGCAGATAACTTTTTAGGTAAAGTGAAACAGGGGAAAGAGAAAGTATATCTTGGATTTGGTGGGAAGGGATTAGATAAGTTGAAAGAAGTTCGAGAATCCAAAAAGATCTTGGAGAAGAGAATGTATCAAGAAGAACACGAGAAGGAAGTAGAATCAACTCCCGAAGCTTCAAATAAAAGTGTATCTCCACCATCCGCAGCTACAACTACGTTGCCCGCATTTGATGTTATTGAGGGTAATAGTCCCGATACTTCAGGTCCGGATAAATGCAAGTTTTATTCCAGAATTGTCATTAATGATTTGCCCCAGAAAGCAAGACTAAATATTCTTAACCGAGATAATCTATCAAAGATTATTGAAACTACAAGAACTTCAATCACAACTAAAGGGCAATTCTATGCTCCCAATGCTAAATTACCAAAAGATAATAATGAAAATTTTGCCCACAGTAAACTTTATTTACTTGTTGAAGGATTAACTGAAGTGTCAGTTCGTGAAGCTAATAATTTAATTAGAGAAAGAATGATACAAGGGTTAGAAAAGTCAGCTCAACTTGAGAGTCTTGGTCCTAGTGGTAAATATACTGTATAGTTGTATATAGAATAGAAAGTTTTCACTGACGTGGATTTAAAATACATACTAATTATATAAAAAAGGTTATACACTTTATGAATAGAGCGGAGATAAAAAAGTTGACATCAACGGAGTTTAGAAAATTTTTCAGATGCGAAAATTTTTGATTTTTCCGTTTTTCTTCACCCCCACATTTTGATTGATTACTCCCTCGGTAGGACTTTTATTAATTATTCATAAAATGTAAACTTTTCCCAACAACTTTTCCTTTTCTCTCTTTCTGATTCAATCCAGTTTATTAGAATAATGCCATTCAAACCACAAGATTATCAAAAATACGAGTTCTTTTCCATTTCTGAAATAGAACCCGGATTCATTCATGTTCAATACATAAACCCCAAAACATTAAATGCATTCAGTGAGCAAAATTGGAGAGATTATGGAGAAATTTTAACTCGTCTTGATCAAGATCAAGACACAAAATTAATCTTGATAACCTCAGGTGTACCTAAATCATTTTCAAGTGGATTGAACCTCAAAACCGCTGCTGGTTCCATCTTTTCAGGATCCTCGACTGTTGAAGAACGCGAGGCAACCTTAAAGAAACATATCAAAGAATTTCAAGATGCAGTAAGTGTACCTGCACGTATTTCAACTCCAACTATTGGTATCTTAAATGGAATTAATTATGGACTTGCACTTGATTTAGCTTCTGCTTTTAGTATTAGAATTGCCGTTGAAGGGGCAAGATTCTCTATTGCTGAAGTCAATATTGGAATTGCCGCCGATATGGGATCGTTACAAAGATTACCTGCCATTGTCAATAATAAATCGTTATTATTCCAACATGCTTTATTGGGTGATGTATTTGATGCTCAAGAAGCATTAAACTTGGGATATGTAAGTACAGTTGTACCTACCGTCGAAGATGGGGTCGAATTGGCTAAAAAATACGGAGAGAAGATTTGTTCGGTACCTCAGTGGGCTATAAGAGGTACTAAGAAGCATATTCAAGATATGTTAAATGGGACTACTATGGAACAGGGGTTAGTTGATATTGGTGATTATAATGCGTACCATATTGCTCGCTCTAGTTTTTTGGGAAAGTTATAAATTTACATATGTACTAGTATATATTAGTGGTATATTGAATAGATGACAGTTTTGTAACTAACAGCATTGATTGTCCAGTTAGAGCTGTCACCAAACGCAAGGCTCTCATGAATGATATTGGTTTCAATTTCTTCTGTAAGCATAGATCTGCTCAACTATTGAGAGTAATGAACCAACTCCGCCGCGAGCAAACAATAATGAAGTGAGTTTATGGTTCCAAGAGTGAGGCTATTTGTTCTATAATTTAAGAGCAGCCTCACTCCCGCCATTAAAGCATTAAATTTTGACGTCACATGCTCAAAGCATTTTGCCACAGTTACAACACAACACTGGATAAACCAACTAAAAATATAGTTACATCTTTGCTAGAACAAAAGGACATACAATTTGTCAACCTTTTATTTCTCTGAGGGCGGCATTCTCCATGCTCAAATGCAAAGTGGAAGGCAGGAAGAAAGCTAATTTTCGTCTTTTCTGTTGTATTCCGAACCTTGATAACATAACTTGGAGAAACATCCTAGCATGCAAGATGCGGGTAACCTTTCCATTTTAAGATATTTCGCAACCGAATCGGCATAAGAAAACATTTTTTTATCATCTTTTACACGACCCGCATTGATTGGAATTTTTTTTTTCAATGTCAGTTTGACCAATTAGATTGTTCACCTTGACAGTTGTTTTATTTTATAGGTATAGGTTAAGTATGTCAGTGATATTGAGAGGTAAGAGTAATATAGCGAGACTTGGAGTATCACTTAGACGGTATTCCTCGGCAGCGATTACTTTAAACGAAGAAATCCTACACTCATATGAACAAATCGACTCCAAATCAGTACAGTCATCTTCAATTGCAAAACCCACACATACGGTAAAATCATTTCTATCACAAATACCGTCTGCTAGATTGGCCAAAACTTACGCAATTACTAAAGGCATAAACTTCTCAATATCTGAAACAGACTCCACTAATACTCAAATCAAGAATAGTCTCACCAAATTGGAAGATGACGGAGATTTTGATACCCTTTTAACCGCTCTTTCATCTTGGGCAGATCATGATGTAGATGCCATGGTAAATGTACTAGGAAGAAATCAAATAGCTGACTATATTGGTAAAATCATGGAAAATGTTACTGGTGCATATGTTAAAGAAAAGTCATTGAATCCAATTTTTAGATTATTAAAAATGGATGATAAACTTAAAAAGCTGCCAACTTTAACCCATAAAACAACGGCGATTAGAAATATTTATAACCGCTTATTGTATACTAATCCAGATGAACATATGTATTCCCCACATAATAGAACCAATATTTATGCAACTAACGATTTAACTGGATATCAATTGATCCCAAAAGATTATGAAAACTTAATGGCATTTGAATATGATCATATGAAAATTGATTTGGCTTCAAAATGGTTCCTTATGTTTCAAAGACAATTTGGTGCGAATTATATTACTCAAATGACCCCCAAAATGTGGACATTGGTATTTAAAGTTTATTGTGGAGGTGATTCTTTGACATGGGAAATTCTGAGTACTGATTTAGCTACTTTTAGAATTAATCCAATTAAATGTTCATTTAGAAGTGATTTGAGTTTTAGTTCACTATTATATGAATATAATCAAGCTAGAGCCGACAAGGAAGTTCGGATGGATTTTTATACTAGTATGATTTATTCTTTAGGATATGCAGGGCATCTTGATAGACTTGTCAAATATGTAGCCTCACTTTGGGCAGTTGATGCTACTGGAAAACCAATTCCGGGAATGCAGCAAGTTAAAAAGGGAGATCCAATGTATCCAACCATGGAACTTATTCAAGCATTATTTACTAGTTTTGCGTATAATGGACAATTTTTTGAAGGATTGAGATATGTGAATGGGTTTCAAACTGTTTATGATGATGTTGAATCTGATAAATTATCTAAAAGGAGATTTTGGGAGCAACTATTTAGATGGGCAGAAATTTCAACTAAATTTGAACAAGAAAGAGCATTACATTATTATTTAAAAGAAACCAATGTGGCAAAGAAATTTAATGAAGGTGTAACCCTAGATGAAGCGTTAAAAGATGCTAGTTTTGATTATGAAGGATATTTACAATTTATTAAAAAATTAAGAGAAGAAAGACAAGGTACATTTGAACAATTGTGGAAATTTTATCAACAAGAAGATGTTGCATTTTCTCAAAGTATTTATACCAAATATTTGGCTTGGTTAAATGAATTAACAGATAATAAGATTATTGAATCCAAATATTATGATTTCTTAAGTGCATTACTTAAACAGTATCATTATTTACATGCAGATTCAACATCATTTAATAGAAAATCTAAATTGGGATTTAATCCAGTTGGTAATATAAGTGAACCTATTTATATTATTTATGAAGAAGCATTGACTCATTTATTAGATCATAAATGGAAGAATTTGAAAGTGGGACAATGCGAATATTTGATTAATGAATGGGCAATTGATGAACCTATGAAACTGAGATTATTGAAGCAATTTGAAGATAGTATATTACCACAATATAGAATATTAGTTGAAATGAAGAGAAATGAATTTATGAAGAAATTAAGATCTGAAGAAGAAGATGATGAAGATTCTTTATTGAACTTGATGTAAGGAGGTCGGTATAACATCTATATAGAAAGTGTATTAACATAATAGAGATTCCGTGTATTTAACTAACGATGAGTAAAAACCGTTTTTTGCAACCAACACATTCATGTAGTGGTAGTGTAAAATGTGCCAATTTTGTGTTTCTGTGCAAATTTGTTTACACGTAATAATTTTTTTTTTTGTTCTGTCACCACACTCACAAAATTCCACTGAATGGAAGAAAAAAAAATTGAACAAATTTACAAACCTTCCTTTAATAAACAGATTTAACCACCACAAATAGGTTTTATATATATATAACACATAGATTTAATACACAATGGCAGCTGAAGGATTAGAAAAACTCACAGAAGTTCCAGTTGAATTCTTTAAAGATGGTAGTGCTTTTGTTAAGAAGTGTTCAAAACCAGACAAGAAGGAATACTTTAAAATTATTAGGGCTGTCGGTATTGGTTTTATTATGATGGGTGTTGTTGGTTATGCAGTTAAATTAGTTCATATCCCAATTAGATACTTGATTGTTTAGATTATGAGTATATTATGAAAGGAGGGAAAGAGATTTTGTTTTGATTGATCTTATGCAAGCCAAATTTAAATAATTTACAACGAACAAACAACAAATGACTAGTTGCTGAGGAGTTTTTGGTAGAAATTTTTATAATTTGTTTTCAGGCAAATGGCTTGGATATTAGCTATCAATTTCTAACTTAAGCACCATAATTCCAAATGGGTTGTTGTTGTTGTTTATTTTTTGTTTTCATTGTTGTGCTGTGTGATGTGTAATTGTATAATAACAAAACAATATAAAGAAAAATATATTTGAAAACAGAACTTGGATTCCTATGAATGTGATTCTCCACATTACTTATAAGTTTTAGTCTTTTAGTGGAAATATGATATTTTGAACTGTTTTAATGAGCCAAGAAATGGATATCCTACTATCTTTCTGCTAATCTGTCATTAGAGCTGGACTTGCAAAATGCAATTTAATCGTTTAATGAAGGACATGTCGAGATATTATTACTCGACGGGGTTTTCCCTCATCTACAATTTTGCTGATCTAAACTAAGCATGTGATCCAGAATAGGAACTTTTCTCTCGTGATTTATTCGTGCGGCTCGTAACATTTTTTTTTCAATGTTCATCTCTTCTCTCATCGCTTGTCAAAAAAAAACTATCAAGGAAATCACCAGAGAGAGAAACTACTATTTTTAGAGACAAAAACTATAGAAAACTTTCATGTCAACGTCATCTGCATTTGTGAAAAAACTTGCGTCCAACGATCGACCAACCCGAGAAGCAGCCCTTGAATCACTTAAACGGTTTCTCTCTTCAAAATCATCGAAAAAACTTTCCCAATTAGACTTGAGTAAATTATGGAAAGGGTTATATTATTCTATGTGGTTTTGTGATAGGCCAAGAGCACAGGAAAGATTAGCTGAACAATTAGGTTCATTATATTCAACTTGTATCTCCCGTGATCAATTTGTGGTATTTGTTGAAGCCTTTTGGGTGGTTATGATTAGTGAATGGCCAAATATTGATCAATGGAGAATTGATAAATATTATTTATTGATTCGTAGAGTATTAAGACATAATTTTAAAATGTTGAAAGAAAATGAATGGAACGAGGAGTTGGTTCAAAGTTGGTTGCAAGTTATGGAACAAGGGGTTTTAAGTGGAGATACAAAGATTGCTTATGCTTTACCTTATCATATTTGTGATATATATTTAGATGAATTGGAATTAATAATATTTGAAGAATTGAAAGATGATCAAGAACTATTGGAGAATTATAAAAAAGACGATAAAGAGTATATTAAATTATATGAATCATTATATAAACGAAAATTAGAAATTACAGCTGATATACCAATTAAGAAATTAATCAGTCCATTTGAAAAGTTGAACAAGGAAGCATTATTAAAGACATTAAGAGAAAAATGTGCGGAGGAAGTCTTAAACGATGAAAGATTAAAAGATTGGGGAGTAGTTGAAGATGAAGATCAAAGTGATGATAGTGATGAAGATGGCGATAGCGACAAAGATCATGATAGCGAAGATGATGAATGGAAGGGGTTCTAGAAATAGATCATACCTTGTTTATACATAAAAGACATAGAAATGAAAATATAATAGCATCTTCAATGAATATTGACTCTCTCTCTCTCCTCTTTATATCTCTGTCTTTCATATAATTTATAAATTTTTCGCAATCAAATTTTTTCTATTTTCTTTTACCAAAACTCAAAATAAAAAAAAAACTTAAAATAAGCTCCTCATCATCCTCACCCCCAATCTTAAACTGATCTATACCCATATTAAATGCCCAAACCTCAAAACAAAGATATAAATCCATACATACCGAAATACATAACATCAAAGCCATGGTACCAAGATACAACCAAGACTACTTCCTCCACGGATGAGCAACAACAACAACAACAACAACAACAACAACAACAACCAGAAGATTATCTTGCCCATCATCGAAAACATCCGGACCAAATTATCGATTATAGCGAAGCCAAAATCGGTTCTGGAATTCAAGATACGTTTGAAAACGGAAATATACGAAAAGAGGTGGTGGCTCAAGATAATAATAATAATTATGATACCAAGCGTGATAGATGGTATGGATACTCTCTGGAGGATTGGCTTGACCAAATCAAGAAATGGCAAACTTCTACTAATAATAAACGACGGAAATTGAACAAGGGCCCACATCAACCAAAAGATGTAGAAGATGACGATGATGAGGATACGGATTATGAGTTAGAATTAATAGAATTAAATCTTGACAAGAAAGATGTATTCGCATCCAACACCAAAGAAGACCCATTGGAGAAAATGTTACGAGACAGACAAGATATACCTACATATATATATAACATCACTACCAACAGTAATAATAAGATTCGATTAGAATATGATCCAAAATCACGTATTACCAAAGATCCAACTAAAGGGTTCATAAATGATTACAATCAATTTGTTAAACGACGTGAGGGGGAAGCTAAAGATTTTACAACCCTACAAAAATTCGCTTGGGAATTAGACCAACGATATAAGAAAGATACTAGGAATAAAAAGTTAGCTACTAGCGAAGAAACGGAGGCAAAGGAAGTTCCAGAGACTGATTTGAGTTATAGTCTTGAAGCAAGTCCGACTCTAATGATGTTGAAAGCAAAACAAGCAAAACAAGAACAATTGAATAAATCGGTATTGAGGCGACAAGGATTATTGGAAAGATATGGAAGTTCCAGTAGCAGCAATGATACTAATAAACCAGAAATCGTCAAAGATGAAGTTGAAGAAGAACCTGTACAACTGGAACTGAACAATCCTAATTTAGATAGGAATGGGTTGAAAAAATCCCGATATGCGGAAGATCAATTTGGATTAAATCATACTTCAATCTATGGAAGTTATTATCAAGATGGTAAATGGGGATATATGTGCTGTAAACAACTTCAGAAGAATTCATATTGTACTAACCCACTATGAAGCTTTCTTTTGTCGTTTTTTTTGTGGTGTCATTTAAATACCCAATTATTCCAGTTCTTAACCCTGACGTTTTGATTATCATTCAATAACTCCAAATAATCGATTTCTTCAATTACTTGAACCACCATTGATAAATATTTCCCATTTTTAGTTAAACTTTTCATTCGATTAAATTCCAACAATTTTTTAATTGGTACTGATCCATCTGCAAAGCTAAATAAAGATCTTAAATATCTATCTTTACATAAATTTTCAGTGGAGAAATAATATTCAATTTGTCGTTTAATATTTTCTTTCTTCACTTGTTTGCTTGAGATTTTAACAGTCGTATTGGAATTAATAATATCGATATTTTCAAACCCATTTAAGAATAATGGAGACGGAGGTTCTGAAATGAATTGCAGTCGCGGTGGTGGTGGAGCCTGTTGCTGTTGCTGTTGCTGTTGTTGATGATAGTGAGGATCTTTTTCAATTACTGGATACCCAAATGGAACAGAATATATGTTAAATTGAGGATAAATAAGCATGGGGAAGTTACTCGGAACTGACGTCACCTGTATTGGTGGTGGTGGTTGTTGTTGTTCCTGCTCATCGGGTGAATAAACCTCTTGTTGTGTTTCCTTTTCGATCATTGGATGGAAGAGTGGACTTGTTGTCAAGTGAGGGTATTGTGCAATAGGTTGAATCAATTTATTACTAGTATTATATATATTTTGATTTAATGGAACAAATGGTTGTATCGTTTCCGGCACCATTGACTTCTGGTGTGGTTGCTCGGTGAACATTTGTAATTCTGGAGGACTATGTTGAAGTGGAATAAAAGCTTGCTGCAGCAGTTGTTGCGTATGCTTCCCATGCTTTTGTTGTTGTTGATGTACTGTAATAGGACCAGCTAATTGTACTTGTCGATCAACCGACTTCTTATATTTATAACCCCCGTTCCCACGTCTAATGTTTTTAGTCTTCGGAAATTTTGGTTTCTTAATAATAGTATTTTTACCAACACTAACCATAATACTAGCATTCTTGTTCTTTTTCAGTGATTTAGTTTGAATATTTGGAGCCAGTAATGGTTTTCCCTCTTCACATATCATTATGATTTCTTGATGTTGCAGTCTAGTTAATCTTCCTTGTTGACATTGTTGATGTATTGTTGGAGGAGATGATAAGCTGAATTGATTAGATAAGAATTCATCATCATCATCGCCACCACCATCACCACCGCCACTTGAATTAGAATATTGATCTGAATACAGGTGTAAGCACAAAGAAGTATTAGTACGTGATGCTGTAGTTGGAGGTATTATTGGAGGCGATTCAGGAGTGTTGATTAATTGATTCAAACACCAAGCGTTAATAGATGGTGGAGGAGCAGGTAGTAAGCGCTTAACCATTGTTTTATTATAGTATGAAGAAAAAAACTTGTTGAAAATAGTAATATTAACTATAAGATGGATGTTTTTAGGTTGATAATTGAATAGATATATATGTGAGGTTTTAAATTGTGTTTGATATTTGCTCTATTGAGGGAATTGTGTGTGTGTGTTTTCTTAATGAATTTTTGGTTGTAAAAAAAAGAAAAGAAAAGAGAAATCAAATTGAAAACAATGGGGAGATTCGGGTTACAAGAATTCATCACCCATATATACACGACGCTTACTTAAGGAAGCTCCTTGCAAGCATTAGGTACCAATACATTATAAGAAAAGAAAAAGTTGAAACCCTTTACTGAGATGTAGATTCCAAAAAGGATGATGTTTCTTGTTGCAAGTGCGTGTTTACATTCACTTTACCAAAGAAACCCCACCTACTTTCATGTTCACAAGACACTTCTTTAAATCAGATCATTTAGAATACGAATTGCTATAAGTAGATTTATATCTGGCGAATAAATTGATAGTGTTACTAAGAATCTGTATATAAGGCCGATTGTCCGTCATTTGAGACTTGTTTTCACTAAGACTCTTTTTTTTTTGGCTGCAATTATTTTTTTTTTCGCAATCAAATTCTTTTTTTGGCAGATAATTATGCGGTGATCTTTTTACAAGTTTTTTTTGAGACAGACACCAAAAAATTGATTAATTACCATAAATTGCTTATGATGGTTTATGGTTTCAGAAAACATTGTCATAAGACGGTTAAAACAATATGAGTAATTTATTTCACAAAGATCAAAACAAGCTATTTAGCAAAATATTATATTAAGTTGTTTTGTGCCTACCATAATTTAGAAATCATCATTATTCAACTAATTTTAATCGAAGAAATCTTTTAATTAAACTGATTTTCTTTTACTATTAATCCTTTAAATTGCCAAAATTAGAAGGATATATCAAGACTCGTGGTTTTATTGTTTCTTGCATTAAACCCCCTTCGAACATCGCCTTTGTTTCTACAACAATATAAAACGATTAGATATGTAGACCTTCTTAACTTGTGCTTGTCAAGGAGATGGCACAGTGAATAATAGAAAAGAATATATTTATGCTAATGTGCAAGCTTGAAAAAAGTATATGATGAAGAAATGTACCCTTGTGTTGGTGGGTTGGTAGAGCGAATTAAAAAAAAGCAAGGAGGGATGGGAGAAAGACGAGGGGGGGCGGAGTTCATAGGGTTTTTGGGGGATTCATAGGGGGGGGGGGGGTGGGGCTGAAAGAACCCTCGTGTGCCTCTCTCAATTTTGTTAATAAGATGATAAACTGTGGAATCTAAGTAATTTATTTATTTTATGGGGTAACAAAATGTCACAAAAATCGGGTCATAAGAAAAGAAGAAAAAAAACTGATTAAGCGAGGATAGAGAGTAAAGCACATGGCCTTAATAGACAATCATCCACGTGAGTACTAAAAACAAACCTAAATTTCCGAAAACAGTCGGACAATATGAAATGTTGCTCCCACCTCAACGTGTGGTTTTTTTTATTGCCACTTCCTTAAATCAAAAGGTTTCTCTATTTCAATCTAAACCACCATCAAAACCCCCTTGTTTTTATTTTTCTTAATCAAATAATTCGGGCTTATGAATTTGGGGGTGAGTTTTTTTGGGTGGGTTGCAATAATTTTGTCTTTTTTGAACAATGGAGGGAAGAAAAAAAATATTTTATGGCACAAGATTTTTTTTTCACTCTGTAACAGACAAAAAAAAAGCTTCAACACCCCACGTGGTGGTGGTGTTGGTGAAAAACTGACTTTTAGTAGATCACTTCCTCTCTCCCTCCACTCTACCGACCCAACAGTCTGACACTCACCCCTCACTACAGGAAGAATCCCCTGTCAAAAAAGTAACGGTGAGAATTATCTTAAATGTTAAAGTAGTTTAAAATAAATTAGATTAAGAAAGAGGCAAGTAATTACATACATTACAATTTTTTTAGTTTTATCAAAAAACTGGATCAAAGTCGTGTGACTAGTTGTTGAGTAGAATGATAAATTAATTTTTTGACAGGAACAGGACAACCCGCCATTGTTGATGATTTATCTTGGAACGAACACATGGGAAAAGTCTTTTTTCTATTTTCTTGGTTTTTCAGCTCGTGTGCTCCTTATGTATGCATTATAACCACACACACGTCACTTAATTATACACCCGCGTGGGGTCCAAGCACAGGTACACGCACACGCACACGCTTACTTTGTAGAATAAAAAAGTTCAGATATCATACCAAACAAATCAGAGACGATCTTATAATAAGAAGAAGCTACTTTTGTGATATTCCCTGATTTGCAGTAGGAGAACAGAAATCTTATTTTAATATAATAAGGTCTCGTGCGACAAGAATCGATATCAACTTTTCCGATCTGTTATATATTCTACTGAGATAAGTTAAAAAACCCATATCTGGCTTATAACTCGGTTTAACCACCCCATTGGTATCAGGGGGGGGGGAGGTGTGTGTGCGTGAAGCTGTCCCGTGGTATGGTCTAAACTAAGCGGGTTTTAAAAAGAGAAAGAAAAACTCTAACTATCTCTTAAAAAAACAATCTACGAAAAACGTTGTTTGACCGTTAGTTTATAAATTAAAAAAAAAAAGAAAATTAAAATTAAAATTTGGCGGTGCAACGTGGGTTTAACAAAACACTCCAAAAAAAGTCTTACATACTTTTTATATATAAAACCGTAATTTGAATAAGTGTCTTTTTTTGGATTATGTCTTTTTTTTATATATAGACAGAGTCGTGAATAAGGGTTTTTTAAAAGCACATCCATTTGACAGGAGAGGTCTCTACACATTTTATAAATAAGCAAACATCTTACTATTATTTACATCATTGTTTTTTTTTTTTGCAACATCACCCCCTCATATATTAAATGACAATGACTACACCATTTCCAAATCCACCGGTATTAAAGACAACTATTATTCAACTTAATCGAGAAGTAGATCCAGATGATAATAACTATGAGATCTTAACTAATGAATACAACAACAACAACAACAACTCCTCACAATCTTCAACTACTACTACCAATGGCAATAGACCTCTAGATATTGTTACTAATCAACTGCAACAAAATCAGCAGAACAAGAAAAAGAGAAGAAGATCTTCTGTTAATGTAGATTCCGCAGAATTAGCCAAAAGGAAACATGAAACAAAACAATTACATTCAATAATTGAAAAGAGAAGAAGAATTAAAATAAATCGAGAATTTGAAGCATTAAAATATTTGATACCTGCTTGTAGAAACACTGGTGCTTCTTCAACAACATCAGGTACTGCTTCTAAGAAAGCAAACACCAATAACAATAACAATAACAAGATTGATGGGATGTACAAGTTAACCATATTGAAATCTTCAGTTGAATATATTTTGTATTTACATCATGTGATACGAAGACAACATGAATTAATATCTTCATATACTTCTAATCATAATGATTTTAATATCGATTTTGCTACTATACCCTTGGATGTTAATCAATATAGAAATATAGATAAAGAGTTTAGTTTTGCTGATCTTCTTCTGCAACAACAACCACAACAATATCAACAGCCACCTTCCCAACCACAACAACAGTCCATACAGATACTTCCATCACTTCAATCACAACCATTTACTTCTATTGCCGAAGAACCAGAAGATCAATTTCAAGAAACTAGAAGAACTCTTAATCCTCCACCATTAAGCACGGCCACCAGTTCATACAGTGCTGCAAGTTCAAGAACCCCAACCCCACTTCATAGTAGTAGCAACAACAACACTAATATCCCATTCAATTCAGCACCTTCATCCTCCTCATCAAAATCATCAAGTATGCAAGAAATCACAACTAGGCAAACTCCAAATATGACTCCAGAAACGACACCCATACTCACAATGTTGAATAAATATACCAATATTCAATATATTAGTGGAAGTGGAAGTGGTCCAAGTGGTGGTGGTGGTGGTAGACTGACATATTCTCCACAACATATGGGTATGAGATCAACTGATCCTTCACCATTTACTAACCCACTTAAATCAACCTTATCATTTTCTCCAAGTATGCTTGGAAGTGGGGGGCTTTCTGCTATGGGTGGGGTTATTGGAGGGATGTATGGTGGCGGTGGTAATAATAATAATAATTCCCAGTTTGTGTTGCCTGATCCAGCTATAAATCCAAATATGCAAATAGAAGTGCCGAAACTGCAACTGCAATTGCACTTGCAACAACAACAACAACAACAACAGATGCAAAAAGGGTTTAGGGGGATGCCACTTGCGTTTAAACGAGAGGATAGTGTAAATGGGAATGATCAAGATATAGCGTCAAAGACATTATTGTCGTTAAAGAGGAAATCAAGTATTGATAGGTTATTGAATTAGGTTTTTTTTGTTTGAGGTTCAGTTTGTTATTATGATATATAGCTTTCCATCATTTGGGGTTTTTTTTATATTGTTCTGTAACTTCTTTAATTTGTGTTTCTTATTTATATAAAATTAACGTGAAAATGGGTTATTTATTTTTGAGGTTTTTATAGAAATCTATTTTTTTTATTAAGGAGGAGTTAATAATTCTTTATCATATAGATATTCAATATATTCATCCATAAAACTTGGCCAAGCTGCCATTTCATCATAATTCTTAAATTTTATAGGATCATCCAATATGACTTCTTTAAAGAATAAATAAAACATTGACCAAGTATCAAAAGTAATTGCCTTTTTATTTTCTTCAATTAAAAAATCATACCATTGCCCCAGTCGTTTATTAACTTCATCAACAGGAGTATTGTCAACTTTATGACAATCAATAACCAAAGGTAATAATAATTTCCAATATTCAATTGCAGTTTCAGCATCTAATAATCGTTGATTTTCAACCTCCATCAAAAATCCAAATGTAAAATTATACATTCCTTGTAAGGTCAATTCTTCCCCTTCTTCATTTTTATATACTTTAGTATTTTTAATTAAACTATCATGGAATTTATTCAAGAAATTCTTCATGTCTGATAAATTATAAATCTTGTGAAATTGCCAAATTTTAGTAAAATTACTCTTGGTAAATATACCCATCTTGGGTGATTTTAATAAATATGCCAAACTTAAAGCTTTAACATCTTCTGGACTTAATTGTAAATCATCTAAATATGTCATAGTACCATCTACATCTATTATATTGGAATCTTCAGGGGATTTATATTTATTAAAAATTGAAATTAAACGGGAATCAATTGGAGTAGATTTGGGTAATAGTGTTGTTGGTCGTGGTAGTGGTGGATCTATACCATGTTTTTCAAAATATGCATCAACAGCTTGCGAGAGGTTATAGTTTGAAGCATCAAGATATCGTGCTGCTGTTGTTAAGGATGTATTTGTAAGTTCAATAAATTGGTTTTTGAGTTTAGATTTCGTTGACTTTTTTTTGGAAAAGGGTAGAATTGTTAGTATTTACTTTTGGGTGTGAGTGTGTGTGAGTTATGTTTACTTACCATTGTATTTGTATATCGGTATGTATATATACACGGTTTTTTGTTAGTCTAATAGTTCTAAGTAAAGTTTATCAATTTGTGCTGAATTTTTTAAACGTGGTTGATGGTGAGGGTGAATTTTTTTTCGCCTTGAAAATTTACAAAGCGTGTAAAAAATTTTTAATTGTTTGCAATAATAAATTACTGGTAATTAACTTACGTTTTTATACTTTACTAATGACAACAGATAACATATAACCAGAAATATATAAACTCTAGTCACCGTTACCTCTCTCCATTTAATGAAAATCTCTCATATCTATCAATAAAATGAACAAACTGTTGTGAGCTTTCCAAACAAAAAAAAAGAGTGGCATGGCGGCATATTATAAAGTGTTTTAGTCTCATACAAGTTATAAACTCATAGGGATAAATTTATACCTGTCATTTTTTTTCACTCTTGTACCAATAAATGTTATTCTTTATACAAACGTATAGAAGAGTATAGATATAAATATCAATGTAGATTAATCACTTTTACTTTGCCCTTCTTCGAATTTTGTTTTTTGTTTGGTAAATTGAATAACAATTTTTGGCAGCCAAAAAAAAAAAAAATTCTAAATATAAATTTATAATTTCAAACTTCACCAATTTAGTTGACATTTTTCATTTAACCCTTCTGACACTCGTACATTGGAATGGTACTGATTAAAGTCATATTTAATTTACCTAGTTACATTAATTAAATTACAAAATTAGCACTGACAAATTTACAATGTTACTTTCTAAACTAAATCTAATTTTTTTGTACCAAGTGATTTCTCTAATCGCTAAATCGGTTAAAAATTAACTATAGCATATTGGAATCTTAACATCTCTAATTAACCATGGGAAATATAAACCAGCATCAATTGGAAATAGCGAATAACTTCGACTGTTAAAAAAAAATCTTCACCTCAATTTGGTGTCGCCGGGTAACTCATTATTATTAACGACATTAATGTCGTCCTTTATCCCCATACTGCGACATTATTTGTTGCTTAAAAAGAAAAACCCGCCAACTTACTCAAAAAACACATTCCAAATTTGGGATCTCTTTCTTCCTTTACCAACAAATTGGGGGGAATGAGAAATGTCAAATGATAACGACAATATAAAAATCACTCAAGATATCATTAGATCAATTATTCCATCACCTAATCTAAATGACTTATCCAATAATCAATCAGATATAGATAATGATATAACAATATTATTAGAATGGTTATCACCAAATTTCCCATCATCAACAATTATCAATAATATAATCAACAGTGGTAGTAGTAGTAGTAACACTAAAACTCCAATGCTCATATATACTAAGATTCCAGAACCTACTCAAAGAACTAAATCTGCTATTAGAAGTTGTCTTAAAGATGAATCAAATCAATTAGATTTCATTCGATTATATTTAAATTCAATTAATAATAAATTAATTGAATTCTTTATATCAAATCTGATGTTAAACTTTTTACAATATATAGATTTGATTAAATGTCTTACGTACTATTATGGTTTACAATCAGATCATTTAAATTTATCAATACCAATTAAACGAGTATTTATTAAAAAATTAAGTTTAATGATTAATTTTTGTTTACTGGAAACCACCAATTTTATTGATGAAATGTTTACTTATTTTAATGAAACTTTATTTACTGCGACTGTTGCTGCTGCTGCCGCTGCTTCTAGTACTGCTACTACAAGTGGATCAACAAATACTTTAAACCTAATTGATATTATAACTACATTAGTTTCAATTGAATTTACTCCTAAATTAAATGAAATTGTCATTCAATTATCAATTCAAAAAATTAATGAATTTATAATTAATCAATGTTCTGGTGTTTGGAATAAACCATTCTTACAGGAAATAGATAATTTCATTCAAAAGGAAATATTTCCCAATTGTTCAATTGTTTTGAATTATTCTACTCCTTCAACAACAAAGACGACGACGACGTCGTCGTCATCATATTCTTCCATTCTATCTCCTTGTTCGATACAACCTACAATAACCAACCCACAAGTTGATGATCTGTATCTTCTTTATGAATTAATCAAAATTGCTAATGATGAATTGATATCTTTGAGAATTAAAGAAATATATTCTATAATTCTAAATTTCCCCAAAAGTTTCCATGCTTTAGATGAATTACACCAATGTTTATCACAAAAATATAGTCAACAACAATATCAACGAAATTTCAATGTTGGTAATCCTAATAATACTCATATATCGAACTCACAAGCTTTCCAAAGAACTAAATTAGTGGAAATGTTTATAAATAAATGTCAAGATAATCTATTGCATTCAGGTGCAAATACAATTGATGTCATAACTACATATACTAAAACCATCAAATCGTTTCTAATTATTGATCCAAAGGGAGTTCTACTAGATAAAGTAGTTAGACCCATTAGAAAATATCTTAAATTTAGAGATGATATAATTATAAAATTAGTTTATGGATTATTAGATGATAATCCTGAAACTAACGAATTATATGAATTAGCTCAAGAATTAAGACGTCCAACACTAGGAGCAGCAACAACTGCAACAGCAACCAGCATAACTAGAAATATCAAACCCATTTTACAACAACAACATGAAGAAGACAATTCATTAAATTGGGTTCCTGATCCAATAGATGCTTTACCTGATTTCAAAAAGGGTAAATTGGAAGATATTATTGAATCTTTACTTTCAATTTTTAATTCCAAAGATATCTTTTTCAATGAATTTACAAAATTATTTGGTGAAAAATTGATTAAACTTAATGATATAAATGAAATTGAATCAAATTTAAATTTATTAAAACTAAGATTTGGTAAGAATAATTTTACAACTTTAGATATTATGATTAGAGATATTCGTCAAAGTCAACAATTTGAAAGTATTCAAGATAAGGATGCATTAACAAGATTTTCATGTTTGGTATTATCACATTTATATTGGCCAAGTGTTTTAGAAGAAATTAATAATGTGAATTTTAATGTTCCTGATTTAATTGTTGAAAAATTTGAAGCATTTAAAATAAATTATTCAAATTTAAAACCAGGTCGAACTTTAAAATTTGTACCAAATTTAGGATTAGTGAAATTGAATATTGAATTTAAAAAACAAATTAGGATGTTTGAAGTTACACCTGATAAAGCAGCCATAATTTCCTTATTTAGTGAACAAGAAAATGAATTATCTGTGAGTCATATTTCTAAAACCTTAAATATGACTGAATATATGGTATCTAAAGGGTTAAATTATTGGGTTAAAGAAGGTATCCTAATTGAATTAACCAAAACTTTATATATTGTGAATGAAGATGACGACGAAGATGAAGATATAATGGCATTTAGTAATTCCAATTCCGGTGCTACTTCAGCTACTCAACAACAACAACAGTCTGCTGGTGACGTTACTAATAGATTTGGTGAATTAAACCAATTAGAATCGCATATTATTACAATGTTGCAAAATATTACTTGCTTAACAGGAGAAAGAATTAAAACTTTATTAAAAATAATGGTTCCCAAGGAGAAAATCGATTTATCAACCATCAATGATAATTTGTTAGAAGAATATTTGGATTATCTTGTTGAAGAAAATAAACTCGAGTTGAAAAATGGTAATTATAATCTAAAAAAAGATTTAGCTTTCTAATTTTAATAGATTTTACATCTTATACACATACATCTACTTTTTTTCTGATTTTTCAATCTCTTTAATCTTTTTAACATATTCTGGATTCGCTTGCCATTTCTTAACGGCTTTAATCTCATCCGTAGCATACCCAGGAACTCTTATCCCCCAATTCCTCTCTAAATTCAATTGTAAATCTCGTATATCAATCTTATTCTCACCAATTTTTCGATGTTTGGCTAATCTACTCAGAAACCCAACAACTGATCTTACAAATTCATCAGCTAAATCCAAAAATAAATCTTCAACATCTATATCAATAGAAGTCTTGGAGTCACCATATTGATCAATCGCAATTGAATTTACCATTTCTAATAGTTTTCGTTTCGTTAATACACGTCCTCCATTATCTGGTATATTCGCGGGTGTTATTGTTGAGGATGAGGCAGAAGCATCGAGGAAAGAAGACGTTGCAAATCGGTTTAGGGTTGGTATTGTAGATGAGGCTATACTAGATGTGACAGGTTTGATTGATGTTGTTGTTGCTGTTGTAGCGGTGGTGCTAGAGGTGGCTGTAGTGGGTTGTTTGAGTTTTGGTATGTCGGAGTTTGTGGTCATTGCTCTGTGAACTGTTGGGGATGTAGAAGAGGTCTGGACAGTGGCTGCGGGTGCTGTTGTAGTGGTTGTTGGTTCCTTTGTGGCTACTGTACTAGTAGCCAGTTTGGACTTTGCAGTGGAGGCACTATTTGTTGAAGTTGATTTTGGTGCAGGTTTCGGTTTCGCCGTCTTCTTTGATTCTTCTGTCTTTGGAGTTGCTGTTTTTGATTTCTGAGGTGTTGTTGGTTGTGCTGGTTGTTTTGGCTGTTGAACTATTGGTGGTGCAGGAGCCGATGCTGATGTTGCGGTTGTTGCAGTAGGAGTGGTGGTTGCAGGTTTTTGCGGCTGTTGCATTTCTGTTTGTGACATAACACTCCCAATTGATATTGATTCTTGCAATACCGGTGGCGTAGCCAGAGGAGAGCTTATATTTCCAACCGGTGTAGTGTTTGCTGAAATTCTTCCTTGTTGAAGTAATTGATTTCTCATGTATATTGCAACTTTTTGAAATTGTTGCAATTGAATCTTTAATTCGTTCACCTCCTTTTCCATTGTTGCTTTCTTCATTTCATCAGTTTCCAATATCCTATTGCTTTCCATTGTCTTGACTTTTTCAACTAGTTCTTTTAACCTGAGCTTCACTTGATTAAACTTTTCAAGGGTAACTTTAGGTGAAGATTCGGCTTGTCCAGGTGTTGACATTCTTTGTGGTATTGGTGATTGAATTGCAGAAACAGGATTCGAATGACTAGGTGAAGGCACTGAGGAAGAAACACCCGAATTAGTTGTTACTGGCTGTGGTACAACACTCCCTCCGGGTGTGAGTACCGGGGTAGACCCTTCACTATTCTGTTTAGCTTGTTGTTGTTCCTGATATGTGAGCAATACCCGTTTGATTTTCTCTGCTACTTGATAATGAGCTTTTGCCTTTGCAGGATCGGTTGATTTTTTTGCCTGAGCTATTTCATCTTTCAATTTTTGAAGCAAGAGTTTTGCCTTTTGTTGATTTATTTCTGTTTCTGGTGTGGAACCTGGTGTTCCTTTCTGTGAATTACTTCCACTTTCCATTATTGTATATTTGATAATATATTTCAATCCTTTCACTTAGAGAAAAGGAAGTTACAATGGAGAGAGAATGGTACACAAAAATTTCCAAAAGCTAAAAAGTAAAAAAAAAAAACAGAAAAAACATTGGTCGTGTACTTTGTTCAATATCAACAACTATAGAATCTTTGTGTATATTCTCCCCCAACACTCGGTATGACGTATCTTTATAATCCAAAGCATCTTTCTATGCTAATGGGATTATTACCCCACCAACTGGGCATTTCAACTGTTGTAAATAGTGAGAATAGTATGAAAATTAAGAGAATAGCCAAATTATACCCGGTATCCATGGCGGCTGCCAACAAGTAATTGTACTTCTTCCATAAGCTATGTTTATAATTAAATGCCCAATACATTGTAATTGTCCCTCCAATAAACCTTGAAAAATAACCAGTGGATATATTCCCATAAAATTTACTCATACTTGAAAAAAAGACTGTGGTGTTCCATAAATGGAATCCCATTGATGGATAACGTTTATGCAATTTGTAGATTAAGTATGGTCCAATTAATCCCAAGACAAAACCATAAGGCAATAATGGATAATTCTGGAATAATCTAGTTGGACCCAATACAACATATTGGATAGAATTTGTATGATATGCCGAGATTGACTGACCGGTCCATTGATGTAATGAATCCACTTTGCTGCCGTTAAGATATTCTCTTTTGGTTTTCAATACCCAACGTAAAGCAATATAATTCATGGGTATTCCAATAATCTCCCCGAATAATTGAGAAAAGAAGACAGCCCTAGGTGGTAAATGAACATAAAATCCCAATCTCATGCATTCTAAATGAAATTGAGCTCGATACCAGGCATTTCCAGCAATAGATCCAAAGACTAATGCTCCAGCTGGATGCCTGGTTTTTGTTGTTTGAATCATATATCCATATACTAGTTCATTAAATGTCCCAATTGCTAATTGGAAATTAGACAATGCATAAAGCCAAGCTAATGGTGTCACGATAATTGACCCCATTATTAATGCTATTATACAACACCACCATGGCATAAACATGTAACCATTCAAAAACACAGACATTAATATACCAAACGAAATTATAAATAATATGAAATACCATTTGATTGGGACATCCTCATATTTTGCTTGAAGTTTGTTTAATCTATCCTTAGGGGCCCGCTTAGACACAGGATCATCACTAATGATAAACTTATGAAAAGCCAACTTAAATTTCTCCCATCCAAACAATACTACCCATGTAATGCCACTGACATATGCAGCATAATCGAAAAACATATTCCAAGCACGTTGAGCACCAAGATGAACCGGTCCATACATTTCATATGCAGTGATATTCAATTCCAAATTTGGAGTCAATAATTCTTTGGTGGGATATACAGTACCATCAGCTGTAAATAAACTATTACTCATTAATCCATACTTGAAATCAAAGACTCCACCCCATTTTACAAGTGGAATTAATATCCATGCCCCCAACACAAATGCAATAAATTGAATAACTTGGACCCAATATGGATATAACATAATCGAAGATGTAATATTTGCCCAATCTAATGAGAAATTCAAAACTCCCATTCCACCTAATCCCGAACCAATGAAGTTTATAGTCTCATTATATGGAGCAATCCAACATAAGATTGCCAAAGATGATGTAAATGGAAATATAAATTCTGGGAAAAATTGCCAAACAGTCAACCCCAATAATACCGTAAAGAACACTTTCATTTGTTTACTTCCATGTTTAGGGTCATTATCTGCCTTAGCTTGTGATTGTAGTAATGTAGTTTGCATCAATGCTTGTGGCCAAGTCAATTGCACGTCGTAAACCAAACTGTTCTTTGCTATTGCAGCATATGAATATCCAACAAATACAATTGCAAACATGAATCCAAGAGCTATTAATGCGGGCACTTTTTCATCAAAATATAAATCAGCTAATGAAATTGCGCTAGTGGCCATATTTCCCGTAGCTCCGCTATGAGCTGTGATTGTAACCATGGCTGTTTCTTTGATTGACCAAGGGCCCGGGTTGAGTTCAACTGGGTATCCAAAAATTCGTATTCGTTTCTTCGGTAACACTTTAGCTAACCATTTGCCCATCCAATGTGCTACAATCTGGACAAAAAATATAGAATATGCGGCCGAGGTAGTACGATATGAATTCATTGTATCGATAAATGCACCAGGAATAATGAATAAAATTGACAATAGGAAATATCTGAATGTTAAAACGGGGATGGTGGGATCATCCTCGAGGGGAACTACTTCTCTAATAACTTGCGGTAGGTCAAGTACATCTTTATCGAATTGATCATCTTCCAATGTATTTTCTGTAGAAGAATATTTGGTTATGGATCTGATTGGATTGGTTTGTTTCGGTAGAAGTGTTTCATTCTCTGAGGAAGTTTTCATTTCATCGTCTATCAGTCTTGTCATTTGTCTTCTATCTCATATGTACAAAATAGTCTATAAAAAAGTCTATATATATGTCATGAAGTTTAGTTTATGGTTTGCTCTTCCTCCTGTAAAATTATTAGTAATGAATTGTAAGCCATTAACATCATCGCTTATAGTCAAACCACAGCAAAAAAAAATAGTTGGTTGTCCCAATTAGGAAATCGACCAACTAAATCCGAAATTTTTGCAACATCTCACGTGATCAATACTATCACAAGCAAACAACCTTTTCCACAATTTGAAAAATATCTTCATCAACTTTTGCACCCAAATCATCATCTTCTGAATTAAGAATATAATGAGGATTAGAAAGTTTATCTTCAATTAAACCATCTAGCAACTTCCTTAAACGTTTAATCAATACCCCATTCTTACACCAAGTTCTAATTGGTAACCAATTATCTAAAACAATCCCAGGAGATGTCTGCCCTTTCATGATATCAACAGTTAAATTGTACCCAATATCACCTCCAAATAACAACGTAGCAAAAGTTGAAGTTGGAGTAATATCACGTATATAAAGTCTTGAAGTAAGATTCGAAGATCTGAACACTGCAAATGGAGATCTCAATGTTTGTGAACTGCTGGAAGATCTTGGAACTTGTGGTTTTAAATTCATCAAGTCTCTAGCCTGTTGATAATCAATAGTTCCATCTTCATTCGAAATCTTGGACAAGAATTCTTCATCTACTGTGAAGTCGGAATTATTATCATTGAAAATAACCGAAGATGGATGAATGAAAACTCTAGATGCTGGTAACTGGTCAGTTTCATCACTGGTGGAAGATTCTAATTGATCAATATATTGTTCGTTTCTCACCCAGAATTTAATCTTTTTGGCGTCTGGATCAATAGCAATTGACCCTTGAGCTGATTTGAAAAATTTTGGATCAGGAAATTGAACCCTTGCCACCTGTGGATAGAAACCCCCTGTAATAATCGATCTTATCATTGGGTAATTTCTTGAATTTCGATTTAAGACATTATATCCATCGCCATTTCTTCTATAATGCAATGGTACAAATCCTAAATCCATAAGCAATGATATATATTGAGATCTAGTAGATGAAATTTCATTGATGGTAGTGTATGACAAGTAATTGCTAGCTAAGAACTTCTTTGTATTTTCACCATTATCTTTCATTTCTTGATATGTATTAAATGCATTTGCCATTCCAATAAAATCACCATTATTTTCAGCAAATTGTCGTTGGATTTGTTTAATTTTATCTCTTTCTTCATAATTATTAATAAATGGGTTTCCGGTTGAACTTATAGCAGCAAGCGTTAAGCAAATATCTAAACAACCAAATATGCAACCAAAGATTAATAACTTTCCACTTTGAGGATCAGTTGGTAAATATGACAAATATTTTCCTAAACTAGTTAAAGTATCATCAACTAAGGCACCCAAATCATGTAAAAATTTCTTGGATTGTCTCAATGACGTTTGATCAGGAGAATCTAATCCACTATTCAAAAATTCTTCAACCTTATTGATTCCCATAGCTTTGACAATTAAATACAAGTTTTCTAATCTTGTACGTTTAATTTCTGGAATTGGTTGCAATAACATGGATTGAACAGTTTCTTTCGTATATAAATGGTAACAGTTCCCATTGGTAATACGACCAGATCTACCTCTTCTTTGTCCAATTTCAGCTTGCGAACACCAATTCTCCACCAATTTTGTTGTGTTTAACTTTGTATCGAAAAACATTGTTTTTGATCTTCCTGTATCTAACACGACTACACAATCAGGAATAGTAATAGAAGTTTCAGCAACATTGGTTGAAACAACTATTTTTCTGGTACCATTCGGTGGAAATTTGAAGACTCTCCTTTGTTCATTTGAAGATAATGCAGAATGTAATGGCAATGCCATAACCTTTTTGTTTTGTTGATCAAATAATTTATTAATCATCCTTACACATTGATTGATTTCCATTATACCTGGTAAGAAAATTAATATAGATCCTGTGTTATTTTCTTGAGTTAATTTCTTGTCAATATGTAATGAAAGCTTCCCAAGTAAGTCGTAATTTAAATTTCCGGATTTAAAGAAATAAGAATCAGCCAGAGGCTTCACAATCTCTCCATCGTAAGTTTCAAATGAATAATCGAGTTCTTGTAGAATATCATCTAAATAATAATCCTTGATAGGGAATGTTCTCCCTTCTATATGAACATGTTTTAAAGGAGAATTGAAGAAATTCATAAACTTTTCCGGGTCGATAGTAGCTGACATTAAAACAATCTTTAAATTTTTAAATCGATTAGCAACTTTCTTCAAGATAATTAACAAGAAATCTCCATCCACAGACCGCTCATGAACTTCATCAATGAAAATATATCCAAGATTATCGAAAATGTTTGCTTTAGCTGATGATGAATCAGATGCCAAAAAGGATTGTAACATACGTAATAATACCCCAGTAGTTACAAATGAAATTCTTGTTTTTGAATTAGTTTTATTTTCCCCACGAATAATATATCCAGTTTCATTTCCTAGTTTATCGACTCTTTCTTCTGAGATTCTTTCAGCTAGACCAATTGTGGAAATTCGTCTAGGTTGAGTACATATAATCTTGGTTTCGAAGTCCTGCTTTTCATTCAAATAGTCAAGGATGAATTGCACACATTGGGTTGATTTACCAGACCCAGTTTCACCAGTGACTAATGTAACTTTGTTAGAGTTGATAAGCGTGACTAATTCTTGTCGTTTTTCCCAAGCTGGTAATCTTGATCGTTTTGATACTGATGCTTGAAATTCGGAACTGGAGGTTCGTTTACTTTGCAGACTCTTAATCTCTTCTATTTCCCTTTGGGAAAGGGTTCCCCTTCTTGAAGTATTGGCTTTGGATACCACCATTGATCCAGTTTTGTTTTTATGTGGGAAAGGTTTTTTCAACATGGATTCAGTAACTAATTGTCCAGGCTCTTTAATGATTCTAGCAATATTTTCTTCAAGCCATTCTATTATGGTGAAAATCATACATTCTCCAACTAATTGGTGTTCACACAAATACAGAATCAAGTGGCGAAGAATTGATAACTTAACGTAATTTGCCAATTTATAACTAGGGTCCAAAACAACAATATGCATCCCTGGAATTTGCTGTGGGTAATGATCACTTTTGAATAACTTGACGGAAAGAACGTTTTTCTGAGGGATGTCTTTGGGGTTTAGTTTAATTGTTACAGATTGGTTGCTATCGTCTAATTTGATATCATTGGAGCCAGAAATTTCTATTGCTTCTAATTCTTGTTCCCAAAGCTCTTGACTCTCTTCATTAGTTATATCAAATTCTTCATTTTCATCAGTTGACAAAATCAAACTATGAGTTAGGTTAATACAGGCTTTAAACTCGTCATTATCATTCAACTTCAATTCACTCAAGATTTGATCCTCATCAAATCCTGATTGTCTTAATCTATCCATCATATATTCCAACTGAATATTCTTGGAGATTTTAACTGAAACTTGAGAATCTTTATCGGACTTTGTAAAAATTGGAGGTAAATCATCTTCTGGAATATGGAACAATAACCATTCTATAGCATCAGTGAACTTTGAAGTATACCTAAATGATTCTTCGATATGACTTTGTCTGAATCCAAGTGTTAACAATTGTTGTAGATACAATTTCGATAAACTAAGATTGTCTATAAGTAAATCATGATCATCATTCACCCAATCAATATGTTTTCTAATAGAGACTTCAATTGAATTTCTAATTTCAGATGGTATATCAATAAAAGGTGCATTCTCCCACACTTTCCTAGGAAACTTGGGAACTTTTGTAATTTCTTGAATTGTCTTTGACGGTGGATATTTTGGTTTTGACTTAGAATCTATTGTACCGATGCTGATAGTTGGTTTTTTCACTTTTAATTCATTCTGTTGTTTAACTAGCTCTTCTTTTTTTCTCTTTTCATTTATCTCCTGTTGTTGTAAATAGACAGCAAATGGGTTCACATTATATTTTATGTCATGAAGTGCTTTATTCTCCTGTAACAATATTAATCTCTTTTCCTCCAACTCCAGCCAATAATCTCTAAAAATAATTGGCAATAACATCTTCATATTTTTAATATAATTAATTCTATGTAACACATATGTTGCCACCATATGTCTAGCTTCATTGGAGGTTTGCTTTGGTTCATAATCAGGCACATATCTGATATTTATCAATTCTCTTGTTTTTGGATTTTCCCAAGTCAACACAACGATCCCAACAAATCCTTTGGGTTTCTTAATCATATCATACTGACATCTGCCCCATTTCTGCTTTTGACAATGTTCATTTAATAAAGTAACAGGAAGTTTCCCAGTCCATCCAAAATTCTCTCCGATGACTACTCCTCGTTGTGGTTTTTTCACATCGTCTCCTGTTGGGGTCGGAGATGATTTAGCGTCATTCGAACCACCCTTCTTCTTCCCCTTAGTAGGAGGCTCTGGTTCGGGTTTAGTTGGTTTGGCTTTTTTAGCCATATTTATTTCTATTTCTTTTCGTTGTGTGCCCAAAAAGGATAGAGAGAGATGCAAAGAAGATGCAATTTTTTTCACTTTTCGTGGATTTTATATGTGGTAGCGCCCAACGGTTAAGAATTCACATTTTCATAGGTGTTCAATGCAAATTAATCAAGGATATCTTGGATAAAAGCCTACTGAATGGTGTTATTTGTTGTCAGTCAAGGAAGAAATATATTTAGGATAATCTATCCGCAACAAGTAAATCCCCTTTCCATACCCCAGTTGCCGTGAAGTCACTAACGTAAGAAAAAATATTTTATTTTAAAATTAAAGTTTCCAATTGACCCAACAATACAATTTAATTGAAAACACAATCCAATTCCAACAATTCAAATTCAATTTTATGTTTTTTTGAAATCATAAAAAGTAAATACGGATTAAGGAGATCAAAAAAGTGACACGGACAGGACTCGAACCTGCAACCGTTGGATTTGGAATCCAAAACTCTACCAATTGAGCCACCGCATCAATTTATAAAATTTAAAAATTTTGCAGTTTGACCTGCGCTGACTTTGTGTTGGAAATTTTTCTCCATTTCTTGACAAATTTGTTAGATATGTATGGTAATTTATGGTATTATTTTCATCTATATACCTTGTTTATTTGTATTGTTACTTTTGATAACAAATTTTTTTAATTGGTTGTGGATACACGTTCCCAAATGACTAGCAGCTTGGTTTTTTTGCAGCCACAAACAAATTACTGTCAAACAAAGATCATCCTTGTCAAAGAGTATATTGTATTGTCAATGTTCTTGAATCTTTGAATATTGTTTTTGTATATTGTGGTTTGTAGAGGATCTGCTTGTTAATTTTGAAGAATAATAATATCAATAAATTTTGAACTAATTTCAGTCAATAAATTAGGAAAAGTCTTGAATTATCGATTTTTTTTTTCAAAACAACCTGTGAATTCGGTTCCTATGCGAAATATGGAAATAAATAAACAGCTATTTAATAGAGGGGAATTTATACGAATCGAAAGAACATGCTTAAATAGATAGTTATAATATCTACAAAAAAGGGTTGCGCACCACGTTACTTATTGGTTAGTTCTCTCAACACGAGCAAACCCCATCAGATAAACACCCTTTTTTCACTTTGAGTATAAAATACCGATTTTCTGTTCCCGTTTTCCCCGATTGCCTAATTTTCAAAGCTTATTAGCAGTTAGCAGTATCAATTGAACAACACTATGACATCAATCTAAAAATTCGATTTAGGGTATCGTATCAGTCCTTTCGGCTTTCTACATACTTCATCTAACCCCACCGTTAGCTTCAGGCTTTAACATACTTTGATGAGGGTTTTTCCAATTTTACTCTACTATATAGCTGTTTTTTTTGTATTTCTGTATGTTAGCATGTAATTAATAAACAGAATGTATCGAAAAAAAAAATTAGGGACAATTTGTAGAATTGTTGCAAAACGATTTTTGGCTGACCAAAAACTATAATAAAAATATAATATACTCAGCCTTTCAACTCAAGGCTTAGAGCCGTTATACTACCATTTATTGAATTTCTTTCGCTTATCTGGTATTGACGTCCGATAACTATTGTGTTAAAGCCATGTTGGTCTTAAGCCATATTTGGTGTATCGGCCGTAATACAGCCCAATTCGTAATACCCTGCACAGCCCTACTTGGGCTTTTCTAAATTTTAATAAATTTAAAACAATCAACAAGGCTATAACAGCAAAGGACAATCGTTATTAGTACCTTACTAATCCAAAATAAATAATAAATAAAAACGACTAAAGTTCTAGACTTCTTGAGATAGAACCAAACCTCCATGATTCGGACTAAAACTTTCCACTTGGGCGGGGATAGATAGCGCAATGATTTTTTGTTTGAGAAAACCAGAATTTTATAATACTAAAACTTATCTTAAGCAACACTGCAGTTTTGTTTTTGCAGGGTAGAAAATGATTAGGTAAACACCGAAATCAATTAGTTCTAAGTTCTGACTGATCAAGGAATCTTATCAGAAGAGAACACTTTAGTAAATGTTTAATAATAATCAATATTTTTTGGGTGGAGAGGATATCTTTTTAAGAACACTCATTTAAATTACCACTAAAAAATTGAATTAAATATCATTACAAGATTCGTGGGGAGATAACAAGGACAGATCAAATGAACTATTTCCTATGCACCGGATGATGAAGACTAAACTGAAATCTGCAAAAACAAGTAAAGTTTATCTGTCGAATGAAAATTCATCTTCGTTTGCACTTGATGATTATTCAAAGGGTCCGGTTAAAAAAAGCGGTCTTTCCCAGTATGAATTGCGTTTTTTTAAAAAAAACTGATCATTTTTTAAAATAATTGTTGCGAAATTTAAAAGTTTCTCTCGCCTAAACTTGTATGACGTCATACTTTCCTTTTTTTGCCCCATTTTTGAAAGATAACGGCGAATGCTCCTGTAATTAGACACTACATAATATGGCATGATTCTACTTTTTTTGCAATCTGCGTTAATTATAACTAAACGGAATAATCTTATAGATGTTGATGATATCCGTAACCGCAATTAACATTATGGTATCTTCTGAACTAGTGGTAGTCCCCCGATTAGCCTGAGTCTATTATGAATTGGTAAAATAAATCAAAATATTCTGGCTAATTACTAACAATTTACGTTATTTGAACACTAACCAGCTTCTTTTCTTTTTATTCAAATAAATTTTTTTGGGGGGTTTCCGTTACTTCTAGTAAACCTTTTGATAATTATCGGACCGAATAACATTATTTCTACTAGTCCCTATAGTTGATTCTTTTTTGAAGCTTATCTAGAATCGAGAAAGAAAATCAATTAATACAGTGACGGCTGATGTAGTTTTACCAATATAATCGCACAATAAAAAGCAAACCAAAGCTTCCATCCAGCGGAAGTAATGCAAAATCTCTTTATTCATTTTTGTGCACAGAATACATAATCTTTTTCTGTTTATATCCGAGCCATTTCGCAATTACAAACATTGAAGATTGGATGTTCAGTTAAATGTTTAGTAATCCTGATATGAAAGGGGAAAGAAATAAAAAAAAATATTCGGATTCGGGAGTCGGGTAAATCAACGCATTTAAAAACAAAAAAGGATTTTTTTTTTTACTCTTTAAGCATTATTCCATCTGCAGAAGAAAAAAAAAAGATGCTGCAAACATAAAAATAATTTTTAAACTAAATTCGCAGAGAACTAAAAAAAAAAACCGTGCTAAAAAATTATTTTGGCAGAAAAATAAAAAACGGGATATGTACGTACGGGAAATAATTGCCATAGTTTTTGTCTAGATTAATTAATAAGCCTCTAGGTTGTTTTCGTTATGTATGAAGTGCCCTTTAGATCTCCAGAATACAGTGAATTATTATTATAGACCCAATACCAAACAAAAAAAAAAGTAAAGAATATTATTTAATAATTTTTTTCCAAAACATGTCATTAGTTTCCCTAAAAAAAATAGACACTATTACACCCTTTTTGTAAAGTAGAGAAAAAGATTATTATAAATATATTGATAAAGAACCCCTTAAATTAAAATATCTTTCTCTACTTTCTTATTCTTTTGATTCAGTTAAACACAACTATACTATCAATCAATAAATTGGTTATACCTTCGTAATTATTAGCTCAACCATCAACTTCACTACCTACAAGCAGATAATTACAGTAGCATTACCAGTGACTATTAATAACTAACTACATATAAAAAGTATCACTTTCAGCCGTTTCAAAGACTCCCCCACCGTTTTGAAAAAAAGCTCAGAAATAACTTTTCAGCGTTTTTAATATTCCGGTTTTAATTGACATTGTTTTCCGATCCGAGAGACTTTTTTTTTCAATTTTAACCCGATCACTTTATATCCGATAAATTAATAAGCACCCGTTAAAAACAAACAAACAAACAAACAAACGCAAAGACTTTGGTTTACACATATTATGGTAAAAGAAAACCTACAATAGTTAAAAAAAATTATAACAAACAATGCAAGCAGAAGATCATATACATTCATCACATAGCATCAAGAAGAAGAGAGTCGGCAAAGCATGCGATTCTTGCCGAATCAAAAAGACAAAATGTGATGGTAAGAAACCTTGTAATAGGTGTATACTAGATAATAAGATTTGTGTATTTACTGAAAAGAAAAAACAAAAAGAAAAGATTCATCCTAATGGATATATCGAATTATTAGAAACTAGATTAGATATCTTAACTAAACTGTTTAATAAATTGATTGAATTATCCAAACCTCATTTGAGTTTTATTGATGAAATTATTGAAGAAAACAATCAGTTGAAGAAGCAACGACAAGAAGCTAAAATGAATGGAGATTTATCTTCAGATGACGTTTCAGATGGTGATGAAGATCAGTACGAAGGAGCTCACGATGAAGAGGATGTTGATGTTGTCCCTATTAATAGAGTCATTTCATATTTAATTGATCAACAAGGGCTATTGAAAAATATTCCAGTTGAATGGGAGCACGGAGCTATTATTGCTGCTAATTTTAATCCCAAGGAAAATTTAAATGAAGCTTCTCAATTGTTTGCTGAGCATAAGGATTCTGTTGCTGAAACTCCAACTTCTCCACAGTTATCCAATATTAAACCAAAGAGATCAAATTTAACAGTTAAAAGTGAATATCAATCTCCTCCACTTTTTCATGCTCCAGAAAACCTAAATCTTGGTATGTCAAACTCCATTTCAAATGACAAAGCTACAAATGAATTGTTGATGTCTGATATTGATAGTGATTTAGAAAATGAGATCTCTCAGCAACAATTAATTCATCCATTATCTCCTCCAGAGAATTATGCTCGTGCAAACACTTTATTTATCTACGATGCTCCAATACTAAGCAAGTCTGAGTCAATTTCATCCTTAACCAACAAATATGAAAACCATACATTATCTCCTCAAATATCGGCAAGCTCCCCTCATTCACCACCATTAGTTACTTCTGCTTCGGTAGATGTTATGTCTACAATAAGAAGATCTTCATCTTCACTTTCGCACAAAAAATTCAAAAATAATGGTCATGTAACCAAACCTAATCACTCACATTCCCATTCCCATAGTAATGTTGTCGTTATTAAAAGAGAAAGCGATTCTTCAGTTTCGCCTAGTGCTTCTTCAATATCGATTCTTCCCTCGCCAATTACAGTCAACACTCAACAGGGTTTGTTTCAAACAGAAATGCGAAGCGCAGAAGAGGAGTTGTTTCATCAGATTTATGACAACAAGCAACCAATGCACCACCAGCCACCTCTGCCAGTTATGATGATGAATACTATGTTCTCAACTGATTCAATGATTCATCAGCCGCAGCCTACGAGTCCTTTAGAGTTTCCATTTGCACAACAACAGTATCAATCACTTGATATGTTGACTACTGATGGGTTCGATGGGTTTATAAATGGAGGTAATAGTTTATTTACTGGCAAGTATTAAATTCCTGTTTTTTTTTTTTCATTTAATGCCGCTTGGTGTTTTTTTTGTTGTTTTTACTTAGATAATTTGCTTTCCCCTGACCCCCATTAGTTCTATAGATTTCTTTCTTTCTCTTGTTTATGGTTATATGTGTAATGTTTCATTTAATGTAATAGATGTTTTAATTGATGTGAAAATGTATTTTTTTGATGTACAATGAATGTCTGACCCGCAAAGAATCTCGTACTGCTGAAATGCATAAAAAACGTTTTAATCCCCTTGGCATGCATCAAAAATAATCTTGCATGAAATAATAATTTTTCGTTTTTTTTTCCGAGGTCAACATGAGATGTGTTCATGAGAATAACATTCAAAAATACAACGGTTATTCAATTATTTATTTACACTGGTTGAAGCGGGAAATACATTTTTAGAAAAGAAATTCTGAAAATCAAAATATGAGATATCTCGTTCGTGCTAATCGATCTAGAGATTTACCCGTATTCCATCTGTCTGTCCTGTGTCTCTTTATCAAGCATGTCAAAAACCGGTTCACCTGGCAATGAGAGAAGGATTTATGCATAATGTAGCCTAGAGACTGGTTCGCTTGATTATGGCGTTTAGCCATATTTTTTCTCTGGTGCAAGTATACTTCCGTTCTTAATTCACATGTACGAGTCGTTTTGCATGTGAATCTTTCTTACATGTGAAGCTTTTTGGATATCTCGTATAGGACCACTTCTAACTGTTCAAAAAAAGTGTCATGTTTGACGAATATCACGGAACTCATTGTAAGAAAAAAATACATTCGTATCTCGGCAGTAAAATTACTGCCGAAGAATAAACACATTCCATTGTTCTTGTATTGTATCATTGTTTTGCGAGCTGTGGACAAACCCCATTGACTAGCTTGATACGTTAGCCTCATTGTAAGGTTCGAATGAGGGGGAAAAGAATAAAAAAAAGCGCAGCAAGCTTCATCATTTCTCAAGTAATTCGAAACGGCTGAAGCGAGAAAAGTCATGCACAGTTATTTTTTTTCCTGATATTTAGCGCGATGATATTTTTCGATTACATTTCCGTTGCTTATCCGAAAATAGCCACTGCTAGGGGTCATCTTAGCAGCCTTGCTACAAGTCACTAGATTGAGATTCCAGATCCCAGAACAATGCATGGTGCGATCTTCCGCATTCAAACCCCACACTAACGGATATCATGATGACAAAAAAATAATTTCTCGTAATGACCTCAAGCTATTAAATATTGCAAAAAAAAAGATCCCAATAGATATAGGTTGACATAGAGACACCCATGTTCAGAGCTTAAACAGAGTCACAAGTTTAAAATGAATGTATTTTTGGATATATACGAATACTGTCCTGAAATTAGGGAGGTGTTTTTTAATTCAATGATTTTGCGCTTTTTGTTGGAGACATGTACGAGTTTCTTTTTCTTATTGGCAACATCGTACATTTCTCACCTACGCGAAATAAACCCACTAATAACCATTTGCTGCTATAGCGAAAGGATAACCTCACTGATGTCGACTATATAGAAAATCAGGAGATGCAATATACTCCATGAAAAAAAAATTAGACCACATCTTAAGGTGCATCAGTACATTCCCAATCAGTGGGTTCATAAGCATTTGGTTGATCAATGGTTTTGATTTCTTCTTTGGTTAATTCAAAATCGTCAATTGAAATATTTTCAGTTAATCTTGATTCAGTTGATGTCTTTGGTAAAGGAATATATCCCTTCTGTAAGGACCATTTAATCAATATTTGAGCCATTGATTTATTATATTTTTGTTGGATATGTTTAAATTGATTCAGGTTTAATTTATATCCATGGGTCAATGGGCAAAATGCTTCAACTTGGATACCCTTTTCCAAACACCAACTGGCCAATTCTTGTCTCATACACCAAGGACTAATCTCAATCTGGTTAACACAAGGAGGATACTTCAATCCTGACCAGTTTAATAATTCTTCAATATGATGAATACCATAGTTCGATACTCCCAAATTCTTGATTAATCCTTTATCTTTATATTCTTGCATAACTTGATAACTTTCCAATCTTTTTGTTTTCCCAGGTAAAGGCGAATGTATCAACAATAAATCGATATATTGCAAATCACCAACTTGTTCAAGCATAGCTTCAATTGCATTTCTAGTGTTAGTAGCTCCTAATTGACTATTCCATAGTTTTGTTGTGTAAAAAAATTCAGACCTTGGAATTGTTGGGTTTTCTAATAAGAACTTGGATATACCATTTATAACTTGTTGTTCATTACCATACAATACTGCCGTGTCAAAATGTCTATATCCTACTTGACAAGCTTTATATACAATCTCAGTAGTTTTCGAGTGAGGAATATTATAGCATCCGAGACCAATTGATGGGATATTATTGCCTGTATTGAGTTTGATTAATCTGTTGGACATGATAAGTTAGGATCCTGTGTTTAGAACCTTGAAAAAATAAGGGGGGGTTTCAAGAATTGTTTTTTTTTGTGCTGGTTGAACCCCGGACTAATTTCACTCTTAACATAACTTATTGCAATGGTTTATAGAATAGAAACTTAGTTGCTACGGATATTCAACCACTGGTGGGAATCGCTACAAATGCAATTGTATTGAATGAAGTAACTACTAAGAAAAGATTATAATCGGGAACAGCAACATAGTATCACACTATTATTCGCAGTAATAACCGTGGTTCTACTAGAAATAAAATGAATCAATTCGAGAATCAAATGGGGGG
>JAKTZT010000020.1:0-61023 GCA_030578955.1 Hemisphaericaspora insectamans | reverse complement strand
CTGTCCATGTAGAAATGGTTGTCATGGTTGGAATTGGAATTAACTCGAGAACAGTCGCGGTATCACCTGGTGTGGCATAGATGGTGGTTATTGTGTGTTCACCTGTCCATGTTGATGTCACAGTGTTGGTTGGAATTGGAATTAACTCGACAACAGTTGCAGTATCCCCTGGTGCGACTGTGATTGTGGTTGTTGTGTGTTCACCTGTCCATGTTGATGTCACAGTGTTGGTTGGAATTGGGATGAGCTCGAGAACAGTCGCGGTATCACCCGGTGTGGCATGGATGGTACTTGTTGTGTGTTCACCTGTCCATGTTGATGTGACGGTGTCTGTAGGAATTGGAACAAGTTCAAGAATAGTAGCAGTATCCCCGGGTATGGCAGAAACAGTGGTTGTAGTATGTTTACCTGTCCATGTTGACCTCTGAATGATTGTTAGAATTGAATCAACTTGAAGAATAGGCGCAGTAAGTCCAGGTGGGGAATTGATGGCTGGTTCTGTAGATTCGTCGACCCAGGTCAGTGTTTCAGTGACAGTAGTAATTGGAAGAGGGTCAACAACAGTCGTTGAAGTGGTAAGGCCGGGAATGTCAACTGCGATGGTAATGGTTCCCACCCCTTCCTGGTAAGGAAATGTGGTAATGCGTGTCGTCAGGCCAGTCCAAGTTCTTGTGGTTAGTTCAACTGCTTGCCCGTTTCCTTCTGGGTCTCCATCTCTATAAGCGGACCAGGAAAGCATCGTCAGGTAATCAGTTGTTCGGCGATCATGATTGCAGTAATATTGATTTACATATTGGATTTGGTTTGAAATTCCCAGCTGGACAGTCATAAATGCGTCAATAAAAGGTCTGAAACCAACTGGAATATTTCTAAACGTAGCTGTAAGGGAGGATTGGGAACATTGTATATTGACATTGACCATTGCGGTATTGATGGAGACAGGAAAGTACCAATTATTCAACTTGTTTGTTATGGCAGCATGTACGGACTGACAATCAATTGATACCCCTTGTCTCTTCGTTTGGAATCCCAAGGTAGCAGACATATATCCAACTGTACAGCGCCCTGCCAAAAGATAGTGCTGTTCTTTATTCAATGACGGAATTGCTCTGTTGCTAACAACCACCTGATTGGGGTCGGTTACGGGATAAACCCCGCTAGCAAATTGGACATGTATGGAAAGTTCATTTTCTCCATCAAAGAAAGTAACCGTATTATCACCAGCATGAAATACTTCGGAACAAGAAAGAGAGGTTTCTAGCGCAGAACCACCAGCATTGAAAGTGAAGGGGAAACTTACTGAACCAAAGGCAAAGGTAGTTGGAATCACCGAATTTTCAATCAAACAATTCAACTGTGAGTATGGAACAACAACATCGCCTGAATGAAATGTACAGGTAGCATAAATGGTTTCATCAACTCTCAAATAAACATACCTTTCAGAAGTTGTGAATTTGAACACACAAGGAAGGTGCAAGGTAAATGAATCACCTGCATTAACTTTAGAACCATCAATATGCCAAGATAAACTAGCGACCCAATTAGGATGGAAGGGTGCTTGAGAGGGGTACCGTCCAGCACTTAACCAAATTAAGCTGTCTATGCTGCTGAAAATACCAGAAATTTCCTGAGAGGAAACTACCCAAATAATGCAAAATTCAAGTATATATGTAAGTAACATGGTATAAGGATAGAGAGTGTGAAAAGGGATGTTTAAAAAATCCAGAGGAATTTGTTTTAATATACTTCGTCATCTAGAACTAGTAAAGTTTATGCAACCTCCTGGTCATTGTTGCAAACATTTTGTGGTGAACGATATGTTCTGTTAAACAAATAAGGTTAACTCACCTTGGTCATATTTGATGATTTAAAGTTTGATTGCAGGGTGTTCCGCGATTACAGTTTTATGGAAGGGTGTGATCAAATCTAAAAAAAAAATTATAATTTTTCCGCCCAAAATCTTTCTCTAGGAAGTTAAAATGACTTGGCATATAATTAACTAATTTTGTTTTATTAACTTGAAGGACTTTTTTCGAGATTCTTGTGTTGTAACACTGATAATAAGAAACAATGATGGCATAAAATTTCGGGGAAATGAAATAATCTCCGCCAAAGTGGTGGTTCTCAAAGATGCGTGTAGTATTTGGAAACCTTTAATCTGTGTTTGATGTTGCTTTTAGGAAAACCCAAAATTATTTAATTTCAATGGTGTAAAAAAAAAGACAAGAAAAAGTGCCAAAAAAAGTTAATTACTCCAGCGAAACTACCCGAACTTAAGTTTCTCGGCGATCGATTTCCTGTTCATTATTCACAAGGGGATTTGCAAGGTCCTTGCCAAGAAACTACAAGGAACACTTTTTCAGATTATCTCATGTTTTTAGATATTTAGTTTCTCATCAATTAGAAGTAACTGAAGCAAGTTTTAAGTATTAAATTTAACTTTTAATTAGCATCGATTTCCATTGAAGCTTGAATAGCATAGTTTTCACCTAATAGATACAGGAAAAAAAATTGATAAGCATCTCGTCTCCCGGTATCGGAATTGCTTTGCTTTTTCTTTATCATTGTAATTCCACGTTCAAGCAAAAGGTTGTCTGCATTCGGGGATGATATATAATATCAGTGGATTTGGGTCACAGGACTGACTACGTATCTATGCAACTGGCGTAGATCGTCAGTTCTGATTCCTGATTGTAATAAAAGCATAAATCTGCATCTACATTGCACAAATGATATTGTGTAAGCATCCTTTTTCATGGAGTTGCGGTATACTCTGAAATTACAAAACATCTGTAGGTATTGAAAATTTTTGTTAAAGTGAGATCATTCTAAACCTGAAGGTAATAAAATCATATTGAAAAGAAATATATATACTTTCAAGTGTGGGAAACATTTCGGGAAAATTCGATCTAAACAAGTTACAAGGGTTATAGAGTTCGACGGATTTTGTGATTAACATGACACCTCGTAGTCATTACTTTCCATTCAAGTCGCCGGATACCCTCCAGGGAAATATCATTTTAATAGTCAACTTCCTTTCCACGGTCTTTTGAGAAATAAATACCGAATGATTATATGAATCCAATTCAGCAGATATAAGGAATTGCAAATGATCCGGTTCTTTTACAAGTGATATAAATAAAATGCTACAATTGCAGAACATTGTTTTTTAGATCTTGCATAAGCGAGAAGTATTTTTAAGAGTTTTTTCTGGAAAGTTTTCGCTAAGAAACAAATTCCTTCAAGCAGCCCCTCTATTAGGAAAGCAAATATGTTCAGCACTAGTACAGATTGTCCACCGCTAGGTTGAACCTCTTGTCGTCCAAACCTATGAATAAGGGATGCGATCTCGACCAACTACTGAGAATCAACTTACCATCGCAGAATGGATTATTAAGCATTTTAACAAATCTCAACCTTTTGCATTTGGATAAATTGAGACGCTTAAAAGTTTCAGTATTAAGAGAATTCCCGCTTATATCCAAATCCATCAATAAATCAGGAAATTCCAATTCATTTTCTTCACCAAGGTAGCGGTTAAGTCCTATAAATGCAATGCCTAGTTTTTCCAATTTCTTGAATGTCCGGAAAAAGGACTTATGTGGAATAATTATTGGATTGTTACTTATATCAAGAGTCCTGATCGTCATAGGAAAAAGTGATTCAATATTTCTCAACTGGCATCTGGTCAATTTCAAGTGTGTTAATGTTTTGCAACGGTTTGGTAAATCCCAACTCTTAAGAATATCAGAATCAATAGGATAATGCAGTGCATCTAATGCTCTAATAGAAGAGGGCAATAGTGCGTTCAGATATGTCACGACCTCTCCTTGACGATACATGTGTGTGATTGCGCGCAGCAATCTCAAGTCAATTACCGAATCTGGGATTCTAAAATTGTTAGAATCAAACCCTTTTATTAAACAATTTGATAAATCGAGTGTTTTTAAGTTCGGGGAATCTATCAGAATTTCAATCGAACCAACGCTCCTAGTATTCTGTTGTATCGTCATAGCCTTTAAATTTGAATGGAATTTGATATCGATTTTGTCAATGTTTGCAAGATCGAGTCTTACCGTTACCAAATGATTCAATACTTCGAAAGTAAAGTCAGCAAGAGACATCAATTGACAGTCGTGCAAGCTTAATGATATTAATGATAACGGGAGCTCGAATCCATATATTATTTGAGACAGTATACTCAAGGTCCTAAGAGTTGGTGGAAGTTTCAAATCCTTCCATTGAGTCCTATGATCGGGATCTCCTCGAAGACTCAAATGATAAAGCAGATTTGGTAAGTTTATCTCTCCAATCTTGTAAATTAACGAGGGACCTTCAATATTAAGATAATTGAGGTTTCGGGGAATTAGAAAATTCTTTCCAATTTCCACCTTAGTGGTATTTGGCAATTTGGAAATTTCAATATGTAGGAATTTCAAGCTGAGTGGAAATCGTACACCTTGTAATATCATTCCTGAACGATTAATTATATGTAATTTAGCAAGGTTGGGAAACTGTTGGAATGAACTAGGATCGTTATCGTCTTGAATAATACTCAAGCAAGTAATTTGTTTAGGTAAACGAACTTTCAGTAGAGCGATTTCGGTTCTTAGTGACGAGAAATGTTTAAGACCTTTCAAATAAGATAAATCACATTCAGAGCTTCCATCTTCTAAATGAAAATCTAATCTTAAAGATTGCAAAGTTATAGGCAAAGTAACATTACGAAGTCCTGCTCGCAAGTAAAAGGACATCTCTAAATTAACCAACTTGGGAGGGATATACCGTAATTCATCTTGTTGCATGGCATAGTGTGCTAATTTCAAACTTTGTAGTTTTGCATAATAATCTGGAAATATAAGAAGCGTTGTACGCAGTATCTCTAATTCACGAATAGTTTCAGGTAAACCATAATCTCGATGTTCCGTATAGCCTAGCTTTCGAAATTTGTATGGCAATTTCAAGACTGCTTCTTCAGCTCTGCTACTGTCCAATTTTCTAACATGTAGATCAGCATTTTTTAAAATCTGAGGTATTACATTGTGAACGATTAGTATATCATAAAGACAGTGAAAACTAATAACCCTGGGATTTGCAATTGGATATTTCTTGATGAAATCTATGAATTGATAAATATGGTCAAATTCGAACTTGTGGGGGACTTGTAATATAGGAGCAAAGAATACATCAGGTAAAAACGAATCATCACCAACCGGTATATGTAAGTCAGTTTTGAAAAAGTCAATAGAAATGCCGTTGAATGAACCAATTATTACTTTCGTAAAAAGTGTATTTAGGGCATATTTCCCGATCTGTGGATTATCAATGTATGTATGCAAATACACGTCAGGAATATATGAGAATATCAATTCAATTAACTCTTCTGGAAAGTCCGATAGATGATCTACAAATTCTTTATTCATTAGGTGTACTGGTTCTAGGAATACAAGATGACAAATGAAATTGATCATCGACTTTTTTTTTCACTATTTTCTTTCCGCTAATATATTTTTTGTGGGGGTTTTTTTTCTTGCAACTATTAGGTCACTTGTGTCCATGAGCTGAAAACTATAGATCTAAAGGTGTAAATTTAAATTTAAAAAGAGAATTGCTTTTTATGTGAGTGTCCTGAGTTTTGGTTGCGAAGTATTTAATGACAATTCGATAACATATAATACAAGCAAAATGTATAACTATATGCAGCAACCCAGTATTCCAATGAACCCTGGATCTATTATAAAAGCCGTTTTTAGATATGTTATGTTTAACAGACAATTAAGTCTTTCTTCTCGTGTAATTATAATTTACGCTTTTCTCTGGCACCATATGCTCCCCTCCTATGACAAAGTGAAAATTATGTCTTTTAAAATTGAAATCATTGAACATCACTTCAGATAGCTTTCTACTACTTGAGTGAAAAAATATAATAGCCATTCCGTCACTGTCGAAGGTTGAAAATGTCATTAACTATAAACAAGACTTAGAAATGGGTTGAACAATAGTATAGCAAATTACTCTAATTGATTGTCATATTTGTTTCCATATCAGATGAAACCTGAACCCTGTTGAATTAAAATAATCTAAGCGAACTATTGTAAGAAACAAAATTTTTTTAGTCTAAAAAGATAACCGTTTTTGATTCTTTTGCACGACCCTACAAAACCCCGAAATTCTTTAATGACACAAGCTGGTGTTTTTAATCTAATTAAGTTGTGAAACAAAATTATTCATACAGGAATCACCCGGTGCATATTCCCGTTTGTTTCTAAACTTTTTTGATTGACATCAGAATCAAAAAAACTCATAACGTTTTATATGCAGTTTCAATTACTCAACCTTGAATCAATAAAATTTAACAAGTTCTTGGATATTTTTTGTTTTGCGCTGCTGGTGTGTGTGTGAATTAATGAAAATTAACCTTTATCACATTAAAAACAAATTTTAAGAACAAAAGAAATGGTAGCTTAATAAACCAATGTCTTTTTTTTTTGCCTTTTAAGTGAATTTATAGTCAACCATGAAAAGTCAGAATTCTTTTCATGCTTCTCTTATATTCACGATATGATTTAACTTGACTTTAGGAATTCACTAGCTAGGTGCGTGAACGTCGTGTGTGAGGGTGTGTGTGTAGTTTGGGGAAGCGATTGGCCGCGTCGCGGTGGGTGGTGGTTACAAAAGAACGAAAAAAATTTTCTTTTGCGTCACCAAATTTTGCTGGACAAATCAATAAATTATAAATTACAACATCTACTACCACTCCTTCTGCTGCTGCTAGTTGCTACTACTGTTATTGTTTACCGTTAATACTACTTTTCGTCTTCCCAAAATTTAACTTTCCAACATTTGACACCCCTTTCATTCTGTCCTCGCCTTTAATATATAAAAGATTTTCTGGTCAATCATGAGTTATATCAGACAGCAACAAGAAAGGCGCAAGTCAATGGCAGAAAGAAGACCCTCGACCAATTACTCGCCTTCTCATATACCTCATTTGGTGGGATTAGAGACTCCTCAAGAGGACCATTCTTTGGCTATGAAAGAATGTGACGTTCTTATCTTGGGCACCGGTTTGTCTGAAAGTATTTTAGCAGCCGCATTATCCTGGCAAGGTACGCAAGTTTTACATATTGATAGTAAGAATTATTATGGGGATTCGACTTCAACCTTAACTATAGAGCAATTAAAGAAATGGTGTATCGATGTCAACCATAATAAATTGCCTCATTTTACAGATGCTCAGATTTATATTCCACCTGGTAGGTTTAGCTCCAAAGATTATGGGATCGATTTAACCCCAAGAATAATGTTTTGTAAGCTGGATTTATTGTCATTACTTGTTAAGTCTCGAGTTTATCGTTACTTGGAATTTCAAAGCTTATCTAATTTCCATGTTTTTGAAAATGGTGATTTTCAGCAAAAAATCAACAATACTACTACCAAAGAAGATATATTTATGGACAAAACTTTATCATTGATGACTAAACGTAATTTAATGAAATTCTTAAAATTTGTATTAATAGATGAAAATAAGGCACTAATCAAACAATATGCAACAACTCCAATTGAAGAATTTCTTGCTAAAGAATTTAGATTGGAAGATCCTCAAATCAATGAATTAGTGTATTCAATTGGCTTGTGTGTCAAGGAGAAAACAACTACGAAGGAAGCCGTTATACGTATCAAACGATTCCTTGGTTCATTTGACGTATATGGAAAATTCCCAGTTATGGTTTCAAAGTATGGTGGACCAGGTGAGCTCTCTCAAGGGTTTTGTAGAAGCGCTGCGGTTGCAGGCACAACCTATAAACTTAATACCAATCTTATTGATTATGATCCTGTGTTAAAAATTGCCCATTTTGATGATGGATCAAAGATCAAAATCAATGAAAAATTGGTCATTTCTCCAACTCAATTAACAAAGTTCTTAGCTGGTTCCTATACCAAACTCGTCGAAAATCTCGAGCCATACAACATCACCAGGTTAATCACAGTAGTGAAGAGAGACTGTAAAGAATGGATGTCCCAACATGAATCATCTGCCATTGTAGTATTCCCACCGCATTCACTTCCAACAAATAACGATTATGCAGTTCAAGTCATAATTCAAAATGGTGATAGTGGAGTTTGTCCGGTTGGCCATTCGATTTGGTATACTCATACAGTCGAACCAGATCTTGCTAGAGCAAAACACGATTTGGAAACAGCCTTTGAAAAGATGGAAAGTGCATTATTGAGAGAAACTAATCTACTTGAAGAGGAAATGATGTTAATGACTGGCGGAAATGTTAATGGAATCAATTCAGCATCGACGTCTTTCCGATTAGGTACATCTTTAACCAACAATTTCATCCCTCGTGAAAAGGTTGAAATTGTATGTAAAATGGGTTTCGTTCAACAATCATACATTAAACCAGATTTGTCAAATGTCTTTAAAGCTACTGAATTAAACAATATTGTTTTAAAGCATCCTACAGAATGCGAAGATATTATTTTCACAAACATGCCAAGTGGAGAAATCAGTTTTGATGGTATTATTACTGATGTTAAGTATATTTATAGCAGAATTGTAGGAACAGATGAAGACTTTTTTGATGTTGATTTTGAAGATGAAGAAGAGGAAGAAGAAACAGTGGCTCAAGCTTCACAAAGATCAACTACTGGATCTGGCGGAGTACGTGGTGGTATTGTTGGTGGTGGGGCCGTTGCTCATTATGAAGATGTAATTGAATCAGATGATGATAATTCTGATGACCACAAGCCATTTGCAGCTGATGAAATGGAATTGTGATAATGCTTTAATGTTTTGGCTTGATTTTAGTCTGCGTTTTTATCTGTTATGTTGTTGCATTCGCTTTTGCCTTTGTTGTATGTTCAGTTTCTGATTTTGTTTTCACTTGTTATTTATCTTGTAACCTTAATTTTAATTTAATTCTTCATTTAATAAATTCTATATAACCATGGTATCTATAATATATAGTACATAATAGTATTGATATGTAGCTCGTGGTGTTGAGACTCCTGCATTGGCTGCAAGAGACTTTTCAATGCGGCTTAAAATATCACGTTTTTAGGGCTACAACCCTAATCTCCATTTGTTTCTCTCATCAAAAAAATTTTTTTTTTTTGCTTCTCCGATTCTCTCCTGTTCCTTCGCGCAATCCACACTGAAAAATCCGATCACCTTTACATTTTCTTATTAATTCTTTTCTAGAAAACCACTGAGCAGTAATACTATTTACCTGTCGAAGAAGTCTACAAATTCATTAAAAATGTCTGACGTTGAACAAGAACAAATTGTCGAAGAAGTTGCCGTTGAACAAGAATCCGGTTCCATCTCCATCGAAGACTGTCTTAAGGTCGTCTTAAGAACTTCTTTAGTTCACGATGGTTTAGCTAGAGGTTTAAGAGAAGCTTCTAAAGCTTTATCCAAGAGAGAAGCTCAATTATGTGTCCTCTGTGACTCTGTTACTGAAGAATCTATCGTTAAGTTGGTTGAAGCTTTATGTAACGAACCAGAAGAAAAGATTCCATTAATCAAGGTCTCTGATGCTAAATTATTAGGTGAATGGGCTGGTTTATGTCAATTAGACAGAGAAGGTAACGCCAGAAAGGTCGTTGGTGCTTCTTGTGTTGTTGTCAAGAACTGGGGTGCTGATTCTGATGAAAGAAACATCTTATTGGAACACTTCTCCCAACAATAAATTATGTAAAGAAGTTATTGATACATTTCTGAACATTGTTTATTAGTAGTGAATGAATTTGTATTTGTATATTAAAGTGTAGTTTTTGATTTATAATATATAAAGGGGTTTACTATGGATATGATTATTAAGTATTATTACGTCCTCTATTAAAAAAGTCCCAGAGCTATCATATTGATATAGGTTCAGGAAGAACAAAATCAAGGGAGCTACCAGTTGCAACCACTTGATTTAAAAAACGCGCAATTTGTGTTTGCTTCTGGAACCGTGTTCGTTGTTTTTCTCTATCTAGATTTCTCACCTATACGTTCACTCTAAGAATTCATAACAAACAATAGCAGACCATGGATAGCGATAGAGATACAAAGATCGCCACTCGTCTTCGTGGTTCTGGGTATGTACTTTATTACTTTTGTTCTAGTTGGTTATTTTTTCTGATTACTAACATTATCAACTAGTCAACGAAATCTACAAGCACCTGAGTTAAACTTATCAAATCCTAGAGATATTCTATTAATGAAAAAATGGCAAGCAGAATTACTTAAAGATGGAGTATCAACCACGGGAACACCTCTAGGTTTCCAAATTCAAGTTCAAGAAGACGACGTTGTGCTGAGCACGGATGATGAATTCTTCTCGGGAACAGATGGTGAATTTAATAGGTTAGATAAGTCATCTAGACGAGAAGCAAAAATCCCAGCAGTAGAATTTGATTCTGTAGATGAGCTTGAAACTGATGTAGATGTTGATCTGACCATTCCTTTATTTCGGAGAATACGAGATGCCGCAAGATCATCATTACGATTCTCGATGTCTGGAATGGAGTCAGTACTGAACACTGAAGATGAATCCACAATTATGGGTCCACCCACCAGAAGACCCGCTAGATTGAAACCTATATCTGAGGTTGAGTTTGATAGTGTTGATGTTTCGAGCACTGATGCCGGATATAATACCCAGGGACAAGATTTCAACCTTTACGCACATGGTTTAATTAGTGGTGATGAGACTTCCGATAATTTTACCCAGTTTGATGAGGAACATAGAGTACGAACTCCGCCGTTTCTGAGAGAGCCTAGCATAATATTACCACTTCTGCAAGCCATAAAAACCGCTTCCCAAGCTAAAGTTGGTACCGGGGATGAATCTGAAACTTCCAAATTTGATACAACAGTATATCAAGATGATACCTCTAGAGAGTTAAGATTACGACCGGATGTAAAAAAAGACGAGATTTTGGGTAAGGAAGAGGAACAGTCAGAAGAAGAAGAAGAAGAAGAACCTATGCTTGATTTTGCTGGAGATGAACAAGAAGAACAAGAACGTATGAACTTGGAAATAGAAGCGGAAGCTACAATTGGGGATAAGCGAGGTGCCATTTCAGATCTAGAAGATGAAGAGGAGGAGGAAAGAGAAGAAGTTCAAATAGCAAAGCGACCAAGAATTATACCTGAACAGCAGCAACCTAGAACCCGATTCCACATAGCTCCATTAAACAGAATAACCCCAAGTGGAAGGTACCAACCTATGTCGCTTGAAGTAAGTAGACTTACTGATGAACCAAGTCTAGATGAAATCCCCAGTGTGAATCTAATTGATGTGTTACTTCATTTTATAAAGACCTTTGAACCTACACATATTGGCGATAAGAATATTGATCAAGAAGCATTACATGCACAATTTAAAAAGCAAGCATTATTTTTCGTTCATAAATTACTTGATATGCATGCATGTATAAATGATATGTCTCTAGACATTGCCTATATTGAAAGAGCAAAACAAAAATACAGAAATAAAATATTGAAGATACGGAAAGAACAAGCACGTATTGGGAATCAATTGAATAGACTTCGAGCAGATGTTCGTGCTAAGAAACAAGAGGCTAATGATATCAAGGGAGTCCATGAAAAATTGGAATTTTTGAAACTTGCAATTGAAGATAATGCCGTATATCAAGGAGAAGGAAAGGATACTTCAATCAGGTTATTATTGAATAATATATCCAAGATGAGTAGTCCTCAGGTAGGCTTGCTACCTAAATTGAAGAATATTAATACAAAGTTAGAAAAATTGGAAAGGCGATTGTAAGGAATACAAATTTGATTGTGTATTAATTAATTAAAAATAAAAATGTTGAAAACTCTCGTATAGATAGAAACCTAATGACATAATGACAAATCAATTGAATTAAATTGTCCAGCTTTGATCGAATAAAATACAATGAATGGTACTAAACATTCTATGTGACCCCCCCCCCCCTTGCTTCTGCTTCTGCTTCTACTTCCTCTTCTTACTATCTCCTAATTAAGCCTCGTCGGCAATAAGAGCCACGATCATTCTGTATAAGTAGAAGAAGAACATCAACAAGTGGAAACCTAACTTGACAAATGATTCCTTCTTATGTTTAGATAAGGTTCTGAAAATTTCAGTAGCATCCAATAAATGATTCTTGTTGATAAACTTGTTAATGTTATAAGCTAATAATGGTAAGTTCACTAAGAATGCAAACCAGTAACCATTAACTAAAAAGAACATGGAAAGGCATGCATGTAAACCAGCTTCTGGAAGGAACCAGGGGTTCAATTTGTTACATAATTCAATTGGGTTGATATAGTCACATTCCAAGTCGGAATACATGATAGTAAAGAAGACTTGTGCGAATAAGTTAAGTCCATTAACGATAACTGCAAGAATGAAGAGCCTAAATTATATATCATGTTAGTATATTAAAAAGGATTGGGTCGTTCGAATTTAAAAAAAGAAAACAAAAGAAAAGGATACATAGATAAGCTGATGGAGAATGGGCTAATAGCTGACAGTTTATCTAAGTGAGTCTTCTTTTATGTGTATATTGAACTTGTACATACCAGCTTTCTCCTGTCATTGTATAGTTGTTGTGGTGGTTGCTGTTAGTATTGTAGGAACTATGAGAGAACACTTTTGTCTCGGAAATTTAATCAACAGTTTTTTTGGTATCATGAAATTTTTTAAAGCGTTAAAAAAAATTTTAGTTGAAGTTTTTTTTTTAACTTGCTTTCAAAAATTCTACTGAATTAAGAAAATTCCTTTAACGAAGAAATTTAACAAGAACTTTTATGCTCCCAAGCGAAAAAAAGACACTGTATTTTGCAGCAACGTCAACACGTTATTTCCAGCTTAATTTTTTGTGCCTTAATGCATGTCATTTTGTAACACTCAAACTTTAGCCTTGTAGACTCAATATCTTCTAGACTTTTCTTTTCCAATCTTTCAGTTTTTGGATGCGAAAATTCAAAAAAAAAATGAGAATATCTACATTTTGTAAAACTATAATAATACACATAGTTCATATTTATAATCCCAATACCAGTCTAAAGTTCTAACAATACAGAAAAAAACCTATAAAATTATATAAATTGTACCTATCTGTTTCTCTTTCTATTCAGTCAAAGATCTTCTCTTTTCTTTGGTAACCAATAGCCCATCTAATTTTACCAAGTTTTTGAATGACCTAACCATTAAACGTTCGTATTTCTTTCTAACTTCCATATTATTTCCATCAAAAAACTCCCGATCTCTTTCATACCATTCTGCATTTTTCTTTAATGAATGATAATGAATTGAAAAGCTCTCAATTTCATCTACTGTCTCTAAATTGATTCCATTAATTTCATCTGGATTAAACATATATGGATACAAATTCATACTTAACCCGTTCAATCTGACATCTAAAGATATAAGTGAATTTCTTGATGGAGAAAGTGCCTTGATAAGAGCTTCAACTGAATCAAGATTATTGGAAACTAAATAACATTTAGTTAACTTTAGATGACTTAACGCTGAAATATCATATAGTTTATTAAAATTCAAATTTAGGTTTTGAACATTCGGAAATACATGATGGAAATTTTGAGGAATGCTAGTTAAATTGATTGCAGAAAGTATCAATTTAGAAACATAACGAAATTTGATTGAAGGTAACGATTGGAATAATGTGACATTCCCTGATAAATCAAATTCTCTTACTTCTTTAATCAATGGTAAAATATCATAAAGAACTTTATTTGGTATAGATTTACAAGAAACTTCTTCAATCTTTTCCAACTTGTTCAGTATAATTTCTTTAAGATTTCTATTCCCATCAATTCTTAAACATCGCAAATATGGGAAATTTTCCAAGTTTATCAGCTGTAAATTATTGAACTTCAATAATAATTTCTTCAAGCTTTTATGATATCCACTAGATAAAACATTCAATCGGTTTTCATTAAGATTAAGTATTCTCAAATTATGGAAACGATCAATACCTTCAACAATTTCCAATTTATTTTCACTTACATTTAATTCTTGTAAATTAATAAAATCAAACATTTGAAAATTTAAAGTCCCTGTTAATTGATTCCCAGAAAGATCTAAACTGATTAAATTAACCAAATGACTAATTCCAACAATATTATTGATATTATTCAGGGATAAATTCAAAGTAGTTAAATGAATACATTCTTTCAAGTTACTTACTTGAGTCAATTTATTTTTTGAAACATCCAACATTTGTAAATCATATAACCTTCCAAATGATGTCATATCATCAACATTATTTTCTGCTATAGTCAAATTCATAATTCGTTCAGGAATACCAGCTAAATACCTAATATCATTCCTTGATAAATCAATACTACGCAAATATGGTAAGATTGTATTTAAATTCTTAACATGGTTTAAACCGCATTCAATTAATGAAATTGAATTAACATCATCCCATGAAACATCCCCAGCATCTCCTAATGCTAAAATTTCATTTATAATAGATACCAATTTTTGATCAGATTGGGAAAATGTGAAATCAGCATCTAATTGAGACATTCTAGTTACATCAATTCCAGGACTAGTTTTTGGTTCTGAAGGTACATGAAACGATACTTCAAGTTTATTTGAATTATTTCTTCCCCTGGAAATCGACGACTTTTTCTTTAAAATGCTTTGATCGTGAGTTGCTTTGGCTGGTGATAACGCCTCCTTGTCAAGGTCATTTGTAGTTGTCATTAAGTCTTCTATCGACTCAAGGGTGTTTGTATAATAACCGGCATTGTTCAATTTCGACTTCCATCTATGTTCTTTGTCGTCAAGTATCATATCACCATATTCGGTAGGTAAGTTTTCATTTGGCATAACCCGACCCTTAATTACATTGACTTTGCTTGGTTTTACAGGACTTAAATGTAATTGAGAGGCTTTTTTCCATTTATAGACAGGACTTTTATTTTCCTCGGGGTCAACAGTAGTATCAACAGCAGGACCTGAGGTGGCTTGTTCAAGTGCCCTAATATCTTTTTGCAAGATTCTTTCAATGGAATTGCCAGTCTGTTGGTGATTATGACCTAATGCACTTTGTGGACTTTTCAATCTACTTTTCTGGTATGGAATACTTCTGCCATCAACATCACCATTTGTATTTCCGTTTGCTTTTACATTTTCATTAATTACCTTGTTCATTGTCTCATCATCTTCCTCTTCTTCATCAAAAGTATATTCAGAATTGGTTCGCGACAATTGAGATCCAGAATCGCTATGATTAATACTTTCTTTACTAAATGAAGTATAATTCTTACTCATTGTTACACTATCTCCAGTGTGCTTGTTATTCTCATTGCTATGATTATTCTCATCCTCACCTTCATGTGATTCAAATCCACTACTATATGACGCATATTCGGAAATTTCATCTTCAATCTTTGCTATTACTTTATTAGTTTTGGGAGTTGAGGTTGCAGTTGAATGTGATAATAATTTTGAATCATTAAAATTGGTACTAGTGGCTCTGTAACCACGATTTTTAAGGTTCCTGAACAAATTATCGGCATTCTTGACATACTGCTCCTTGTCATACTCGCCCGATTTCACAAACTTCTTTATGCCCAAGGGTTGAGATGTCTTTCCACTCGAACTAACTTTGCTACTTTTTTCTTCGTTGATGGGTGTGTTCATATTTGACTTAACTTGAAGTTGTAGGAGGACTCCATTCAATTTGTCTTTGGTATAGGTATTATATTCTGCATGATATAGTTTTAAGGGAGATTCCGGGTTGATGACTGCATTTGGAGTCTTATCCTCTTCAAGAATATTCTCCAATTGTGTCGAATTATCTTGACTTAATCCTCGAGGTACACTTAATTGTTTAGTTATCATTGAAGTAGATATGTTTGTAGTAGTGGAAACCGATTTATTATTATTATTATTATTATTATTATTATTATTATTATCATGGTGAGACTCGATACTTTGAAATATATTTTCCATGTTATTCATGGGTCTTGATTTCTGATTGAATTCATTATTTGCTCTTTTCCATGCTGGCGTCTCCGAAGATTGTAAATCTGACTTATGGATAATTGTATTAATGCTTCCAAATTCTTCGTCGAAATTGAAAGATTTAAACTGGGGTTGACTTTGTCGTTTGGTAATTTTCACTGAAGAGTTGAAATCTGGTTCTGATATTGGTAGTGATGGTCCGCTTGAAATCGAAGGTTTCAACGTATCCGCATTCTGACTGTCCCATTTTTCATTCAATATCCCTGGCATCCAACTTGGAGTTTTATTGCTAATGCGTTTCTCCAATGTACTAGTCTTGATTGGCGGGGTATTTTCGTCTTCTTCGTAAGCTTGTGAATTTGCAACTACATTCTGTGTTTGTGGTTGTTGTGACTGAAATTGACCGCCTTGGGATTGAGGCGGAGAACTCCTACATTGTTGTAACTTGTCGTGTTGGCTATTGTTCTCGTGGTCAAATTGGGAGTTCTCACCCATCCTATCGTTATTGACCATCATTGTGAATGAATTCTTAGTTTTTGCGTTCGGGTGATTTTTATACTGAAAAGTGTTTGGTGCTGATGGGCCAAGTGAATCATATGAACCATCCACGAGTATTGAACTTCTGTTACCTGAAAAATCCTGATTAAGAGTATATCTCAAAAGATCTTGGTATCCTCCTTTTGGTTTCACATGTTCCGGTGATGATTGATCTAGAATGGATATGTTATCTGGGACATTTGAATCGTCTTCAGGGATGGCTTGGAGTGTGGTAGGGTTTCTGGAAGAATGAGGACCTATTTTACTCTCCACTATAGCTTCAATTTGGTCTTTGTTAACAACCGTTGAATGAGAGCTCTCATTGGATGATCTGTTATTGATGCTGGCGGGATCACTTATTTTAGTTTGTTCGATAAAAGTGTGGATATCCATTCCTTCGGTACTGGCTAACGGTGAAGCTGCATTCAGCACGACTCGGGTTGTCATAGTTCTAGAGGAAGTCTTGTTACTATTTCTCTTTGTAAGCTTTGATAGGTTCTTGTGTTTGTATTTTGGGTTTGTTTACATTTTCTGATTTCTCAAACAGAAAAAAAACAATTTTTTTTTCTTACCTCAGCGACATTTATCTTTTCAATTGACGACATTACTCTCGGTTTCGGGCTACCATGTGCTGCATGCTGAGGATTGAGTTAATATTGCACTAGATTCTGTTAATTATCTATCTAAATAAAGTGAACTTGTGACCAATATTTTTATTAATGAGAATTGGCAATGAATATTTAAATATTTGAAGCAGAATTCCTCTTTCGTTTGAACAGGGGTTCAAACTGTCTTGTGATTCCTTCATACTTTACAAATGCACCGTCATGATAATCTCATTCTTTCACAGTATTGGTTTCGACTCATCTAATAGTTAAGATGGATTAAAGAAGGATGTTATATTAGGTCAAGGGCATTTTTAAAAATTGATGATCTAAAGAAAACCAGTAAATTATTTTCATTTTAGTGATTTATCTTCTTGGTGGCATGTCGCCATGTCGCGAGGGTAAAAGAATTTCGATGGTACAAAATCAACTTCTAGAAAATGGCATTCAATGAGAGATCTTGGTAAAATGGTTAGCTCTTGTGTCCATTTAAGGATTTTAGATGCTAAAATAGTCATGATAAATTACTTACCAAGTAGTGTCTACTGTTTGTTAAACTTTACTCTTTCTCTGTACTGGCAAACTAATGTCTTCCCCTGCTTTTCTCTCCCATCGGTCCTCTACCCCCCTTTTCTTAATGCATCTCCCCATCAATTTGGGGGAATTCTTGATCAACTACAAAAAAATGAATTGACTTTGAAATTTATAAAGGAAGTGTTGATATAACCAGTTATCACAGTTGACTTGTAAAGAAGAGATTATGTAAAAGATACGTTTAAAATCGTTTAAATAGTAAAATCTTTAATGATTAAATTATCACAGATTTGTTTGGCTGAAAAAAAACCAAAAAAATCTCTTCCCCCATATTTTTGTCTTTTTTAAACTTTTCATTCCACCAAAAAAGTTTGAAGAAGAAGAAGGAAAAAAAGGGGACAAAATTGAATAAATTTCAACTTTCTAATAATTTAAAAGAGATAAAAAGGTTGATAGCATCCAATACTCTCTTTGCTATATTAGGCCCTACCTTTTTCCTATTGTGTTTTTTAGTATATTTGTTGCAGTTTTTTTGGTTGGTTTTATCTGATTGAAGTTATTTTGACTGTTTTCCTATTTATTTTTTGTGTGTGTGTTTTTTAAGAATTGAATTTGAAGTTTCATTTTAGACTTATTCACTAATTCATTTTATTGCAGTATTACAATCATAATATAGAGTACACGCTAGTGGTAACGGTTACTTGTCTGTGTAAAATAGTCACTAAAAATAAAGGTAAACTATTCAAGAATGTCCTATGCTGCATCTGGTGGTCAAGATGATTTTCGAACATCGTCAGGTTCAAATACTTCCCATTCCTTAGCTTCAAACTATCGAACCTCAACATCCAGCTCAGAACAGTCACAATCACTGCAGCAACCACAAAAGCAACCGCAATCACCAATGCAAAATGCCATATCATCTCCAAATACCCCTACCAGAACCACGATTCCGAAAGCAACTATTAATCCAAATGCAACCACTTCAAGTACTGCTAGCCATCAGCATCAACAGGAACAAGAATTGTTATCTGGTTATACTGTCCCAAATCCCCCAGTTTCAACACAGCAATCAAGTGTCATCGCAGCTGCTGCTGCAGCGGCTGCCGCGGCCTCATCGGATTTAGAACTGTCGCCTGCGGGATCAAATTCTGGCGAAATTGAAAGACCACGAACCTTATGGATGGGTGATTTGGATCCTTGGTTAGATGAGCAAGGGATAGTAGACCTTTGGTGGAATATATTACAAAAGAAAGTCACGGTGAAAATCATTAGGCCCAAAATCTCAAAGCCTGATCCTAATTATCAAGGATTAACTAATTCTGGATATTGCTTTGTTGAATTTGAATCTTTTGAAGACGCACAACAGGCTCTTTCATTAAATGGTCAATTACTACCTGACGTTGCTATGCCATCGCAGCAACAATTTCCAAATAATCCGGATAATCAAAAGAAGTATTTTAGATTGAATTGGGCGAGTGGGGCAACGTTAACTGCTCCAATTGTTCAATCCCCTGAATATTCTTTATTTGTTGGTGATTTGTCAGCATCTACTACTGAAGCTCATTTATTAGCGTTCTTTCAAAAGAGCTTCCCCAATTCAATAAAAACTGTAAGGGTCATGACTGATCCCATTTCTGGGAAATCTAGATGCTTTGGATTTGTGAGATTTACTGATGAACTGGAAAGACAAAGAGCATTAGTTGAAATGAATGGTGTTTGGTTTGCTGGTCGACCACTAAGGGTAGCGTTGGCAACTCCCCGAACAACTTCTAGAAATAAATATTTATCCCCACAACAACTGCAACAACTGCAACAACACCAACAAGAGTTTGGTTTAGGACTTGCGGGGGCACCTCCCCCACAAGCTTCTGGTCCCCCGGGAGCTCCAAATTTGACTCAGCAAGAAATGATGTTTATGTCACCTGTTCCCCCATCCATGGTTCCTCCACCGGGATCAGGTCAATTGAGAAGTAGTTCATTATATGGGTATTATGGCGGTCAACCAACGCTAGATATTCAACAGCCGGACTTGGAAGGTTTTGGTGGAAGTGGACTTGGTGGAATAGATTTGATGAACAGTGGTTCTCAACAACTATTACAGTCAATGGGCGGGCAACCTACAGCACAGCAACCTTTTGCTGATCCCAATAATACAACTGTTTTTGTGGGTGGATTATCTTCAGAAGTGACTGAGCCTACATTATTCACGTTATTTAAACCATTTGGAATTATTCAACAAGTGAAAATTCCACCAGGCAAGAATTGTGGTTTTGTTAAATATTCAAGTAGAGAAGAAGCAGAAGAAGCCATTGCGGCTATGCAAGGGTTCATAATTGGTGGAAATAGAGTTCGGTTGAGTTGGGGGCGGGTTTCAGCTTCCAATAAGAAATTTCATCAACAGCAGCAACAACAACAACAACAGCAACAACAAGTCGCCCAGATGCAAGTTGCCGCAGCTTTGTCGATGGGTATGGATCCTGCTATGGCAGCTGCTATGGGCGTACCATATCCCCCACCTCCTCCCCAAGGGAACGCTGGAGGACCTCCTCCTGGCTCCCATGTTCCTCCCCAACTAGCCACAATGCCGCCACATCCCATGGGAATGCCTCACCCTCCTCCCACGTCTATTCATCATCCATTCCAGGATGTGAATAAAGACTCGAGTGGCTCATTTGACGGTTCAGGTTCTGCAGGTACTGCATTGTCAGCGCCATTCTATATTCCTTTGCATGGACATCCACCACCACCTCCTCCGCCACCTCACCCACATGGCCCTCCTATGGAATTCATGTATCCTCCCGGAGGAGACAAACGTGATGAAGGTTTGGTTAATGCTATGAAAGCTGTGAATTTAGATGATGGTTATGGTAGTAGTGGTGGTGGATATTCTCTGTTTCATGAAGGAGATGAGAGTTACGAACAGAGCGGAGAACATGAAGAACTGTTAGATGTTAGTACTGGCGGGCGACAGGAAGAGAAGTCGGAAGGTGGTGAAGAAAAGAATGAGGATTCTTAAGTTATTTTTGTGTTGAGTATTATCGGTGTCTGTGGTTTTTAATGATGATGAAAAACTTTTACTTTCCTATTATTATTGTTTTTTTTTGGATTATTGGGGTGGTTTCAGTGATGTTTGATGGTGGCAATTGATGCAGTTTACTTAATCGATATTTTTGATCTTTGCTGTATTTTATTATATTTATATATTGTTTTACTTTTTTTGTAGTAGTTTTGATTGTTTTGTATATGATTGTTTTAATTACTATATGGCAATTTGGAAAAAAAAAAGGACAATCACAATAAGTGGTAATAATTCTTGAAAGAATAGACTAAAAGGATTTGATTCCCCTAGATGTACATTCTCTCTTTTCGTTGCCGGTTGCTCTCTCACAGTCAGTAGTAGAAGCGCGTCCACGAGAAAGCAAATTGATGATTTGTGAATCTTCCTAAAAATCCCACCATATAGATTTTACAAAAGATAAATACTTTGAAAGGAAAATAACATATATTATTCAAATAAGAGTAAAGAAATAAAAGGACAGTCATCGTTTGTGACAATGAAACCCAAAATTTTAAAGAAATTATACAAAAAAAAAGTCAAACTAATTTACCAAAAATAAAAACCTGAAATAACCACCTTTAGCAACCAATAAAAGGGCAATATCTAAAAAGTATTTGCCACCCTTAAGATCTTTCACCTCTTAATCTTCTAGCTAATTGGATATCTTTCTTTTGGATAGTAACTCTCTTGGCATGAATAGCACATAAGTTTGTGTCTTCAAATAAGGAAACTAAATAAGCTTCAACAGCTTCCTGTAAAGCACCAATAGCACTACTTTGAAATCTCAAATCAGACTTGAAATCTTGAGCGATTTCTCTGACTAATCTTTGAAATGGTAATTTTCTAATTAATAATTCAGTAGATTTTTGGAATCTTCTAATTTCTCTTAAAGCAACAGTACCTGGCTTATATCTGTGTGGTTTTTTGACACCACCAGAAACTGGGGCTGACTTCCTTGCTGCCTTTGAGGCAAGCTGTTTTCTTGGAGCCTTACCCCCAGTAGACTTTCTTGCTGTTTGTTTAGTTCTAGCCATCTTTATTGTTCAAATCAAAAATTATGGTGTAAGAAGAAAAGAAAGAAAAAGAGGGAAAAAAAACTAGTGTAGGCAAAAAAAATAGGGGGGGTGGATTTATAAATGGTTTTAATGATTTTTTTGCGGGAGCTACATACTGAAAAAATACTCTTGTCAGCCAATTCTCGTTAAGGGTGAGGTCACATGATTTTACTTTTATATGGAGGAAAATTTCAAATCGCTGTATATACATTTGTCATATTAAAATTACCTGTCAGAAAAAATCATTTTCAGTTGCGCACTTTATCAGTCTGTAAAATTATGGTGAGCATCAAGTTTTTGTTTTTTTCCGCTGCTAATTCTAAAGTTGCAAACTGTCGCATCATTAAAAAAAAATAATCATTTGACTTCCTAATTAGGAAAGTTGATTAAAAGAGGCTCTATTATTAGTTGGACATCATTCATCAACCTAACCTGTCTATTCCCAAAGACATTGATCTCCAAAACAGGGAATAGTTCTTGACTACTCCCGACCTTAAATAAATGACTTTTTAACTCAAATTCTGCTCAATATAAACAGTTGAGGTTTTTAATGATTAAACTCAAATAGAAATACAAATATATAATCAAGTAGATTTTGAAGTGCTTGATCCTAACCTAAAAAGACGCAACAGTATGTTGTAGCTTTTGAATTTCAACGGATGTCCTCAATCTGGATTTTCAACTTGGAAGGAAACCACAAGCTCCATTGATATTAGCCACTCGCAACCTTGACAGATAGGTACAATATAGTAACGTGTTAAGTATCAAGTGACCGACCTTAAGTACCCAGAGGTGTATTTATTGACTTATTATTTGGGTGGCCCATTCTGCGATATTTGCCAATAAGATATCCAAGAAGAAGTAAAACCAGAGCATTACTAGTTATAGAATAATTACAGATGGCCATATGTTATCAAGTCATTGAAAAGATGAGACTATTACAAAATGGTTGTCTGAATCATATATTGGAGATATTTAAGAACCTATGTGATGAGCTCGCAATTAGAAAAAAATATTGAAGATTGTTCTTAAGAAACCATTATTTTGAATAATTGGTTATGGTAAATGACAAGCAAATTATTAAAAATATCTTATATAATGTACAAAATATATATTGAAAACCAAAAAAGATGAATGAAAAACCAGTCTAACTTCTGTACCATAATCTGGTAATTCTAGTCTTCATCATTTTCTTTTGTAATTGGAAAACACCATACATCAAAGCTTCAGAAGTTGGTGGACAACCTGGTACATAAATATCAACAGGTACAACTCTATCACAACCTCTCACAACAGAATAAGAATAATGATAATAACCACCACCATTAGCACATGACCCCATAGATATAACCCATCTTGGATCTGGCATTTGATCGTAAACTTGTCTTAAAGCAGGGGCCATCTTATTAGTTAAAGTACCTGCAACAATCATAATATCAGATTGACGAGGGGAAGCTCTGAAAATAATACCCAATCTATCTTGATCATATCTTGGAGCAGAGACATGCATCATTTCCACAGCACAACAAGCTAATCCAAAAGTAACTGGCCAAAATGAGGATTTTCTAGCCCAATTGGCAATCATATCCAATGAAGTTAATGCATAATCAATTGGACTAGATGCTGTTTTTTCTGACATTAATGGGAAATCGGTAGCCAAAGGTTTTGGAACTAAATCTTTTGAAGAAATGTAACGAGTAGCAGTGTATGGAACAACTGACAATGGTTTCAAGTGTCCCACTTGATTTAACATGGATCTTCTAGTTATCGAGAACATTATTATGCCTATATGTTATATGTATATGTTTGAATGGGAACTTGTGTTGACTGGAAGTTGAACTATTTTTTTAAATAAATAAATAAGGGTTAAATGCAATTGGTATGAAGTATTGAGGTTACCCTTTTATTAAACGTTTAAGGACTCCCTTTGTTGGTGGTATTCTTTGCTTTACTTGAGTAAAATTTTTCAAGGAATGTCTCCTCGTTCTCTCTCTCTATGGTGTTTTTTTTCTCTTGAAAAAAAATGATCAGCAAAAATTTATTGATGGTGATTGGATACGACATTTAATTTAATGCTATGTCGTGCGACATCTACACTATGAAATACTCAAGTCTATCTAACGATTGGTCTAAAACATATACAAAATACTAAAGTACACCAGTTTGAAACCCCTATTCTCAAGAATATCTCAGAATACTATTTGCACTAAGTGCACCGCTTTTTTGGAATGTAATTTGCCCAGATATGGTTCAAACCAACTACCAATCGCCCCCTCCCCCTACCACCACCTACTGATCTAATCAACAACAGCAATAAGAAGATCAAAAAACTCTCTTACTGTATAATTCCATCCAAATATTGTTTTATTCTTTCCAAGATATCTTGTTTAACATCTTCAGGTACCAATTCTTCAGCTTTGGGTTTTACAAATGAAAATAATTGATCAAAGTTTTGTTCATTTTCATTTAATTCTCGATTTGCAATTTGTGAAACTTTATCAAACCAACCTGATTCATATAATTGCATTTTTAATTGTTTATTTATTATATCATAGTTTCCTGATGATATTAGATGTTCTTGAATCTTTGCCTTTATTTGATTTAATTCATCTTGTTCTTTTGTCATTTTATTCTTTTGGAAATGAGTCCTTTTACTCTAATAAATTTATAAAAGTGAAAAATAATAATATGTGGTTGTGATATGTTATTTAACAAGTATTGAAGATCGCCAGTATATAATGGAAAAATCTCTATTAGGTTTCCTTTTCCTTAGAAAGTTTTTTATTACGTTGAAAATTTGTTAAGTTGTTAAGCATTGTCTAATTATTTTTTTCTTTTTGTTGTTCCGGTGGGTGTTATTTTTTTTGGTTTCTTTCGGGTTTTAAATTTAACTACTTTTTAATGAAATTAGAAGTAAAAAAAAATTCCACTTTTACTGGGATAAGACGAAAAGGAATTAGTTAAATAATATTGACTTACTATATACAATAGTGTTCTTTTTATTTTCTTGTATCCTTGTATAGCAAACAAATGTTTATTGCTATTAAAACATTTCAATAACTTCAACCTCAAAAAAAAAAGATTCAAAAAAAAAGCGCAAATTAAGAACACAAAAAATTCATGTTTAAATCGCTTTCAAGAACATTCAAATTAATACCAAGTCGCTCAATGTCTGCTTCAATTTCTAAAGCATCTCCATTTAAAGCTAGAATAACTTCTATAGAACCTCTAGAACAAGGTAAATGGATCCAAACTAGAAAAATTAACTATCAAGATCCTGATGGTAAAGATCGTGAATGGGAAATGGCCGTGCGTACAACTAGAAGTGAATCAACAAATATAGATGCTGTTTCAATTGTATCTGTATTACATAGTAATAATTCTCCTAGACAAATTGTTCTTGTAAAACAATTTCGTCCACCTACTGAAAAGGTTATAATTGAATTACCAGCAGGATTAATTGACGAGAATGAATCAATTGAATCTACAGCTGTTAGAGAATTGATTGAAGAAACTGGATATCATGGTACTTTTAGAAAGAAATCAAGTATTATGTTTAGTGATCCAGGTTTAACTAATGCTAATATGGTTTTAGCATATGTTGATGTAGATCTTAATGATCCCAAGAATAAGAATCCTCAATCTCAATTAGAACCAGGGGAATATATTATTACATTTACTTTACCTTTAGATAATTTAAGACTGGAATTAGAAAGAGTTATGAAGGAAGAAGATTGTAATGTTGATGCAAGATTGTATCACTTTGCTGTTGGTTTAGAATTAGCTAAAGAAGTAAGTTAAAGTTTTAGTAATAAAAGTTATAAGCTGAACTACATAATTATTTACATATGGAAAAAGTCATTCGCAATCATAAAATCACACACTCTCACTCATTCTCTCTCTCACACAGCCAAAAAAAACATCTCCACACTAAAAATTACACCAAGAAATCTTATTTCTCTCTGTAAAAACTAAAAACTAAAAATTCTTTCTTTATCTCGTTATTCATTAAAATGTCAGAAACTAATCAAGACAACGAATCAAAGATTTGTTGCTTCTGTTTAGGAGGTGAAACTGATATCCCTCCATTTGGTGAAATAAAAGATGGTAAAGATCTCCTTCATCCTTGCTCAACTTGTTCATTAATCGCCCATAGAAAATGTTTGTTAGATTGGTTTAATTCAATTCCTGCTGATCAATTACATATACTACATGCTATGCATGGTAGTATACGTCCGAGACCTGGGTCTACAACTAATAATAATATAACTATGGAAGATATTGGTGTTGGTGCACCTTCATCCCAAACACGTACTAATCAAATAAATATCAATATTTCGTCGGCTGCAATTGCCGAATGGTTAATAGGTAGATCTAATGCTAATAATGAAGATGATGATACTCATACCGATGGTGAAGAAAATATCACAGGTGGAACCGATACCCTAATTCCATTACCAGGTTCATTTCCTGATATATCCGGTGAAACTGATCCCGCTTCATTAGCTGGGGACCGAGTATTACGTCAATATGTTCATTTACGGCCCCAGCGTAAACGAGATGATATGCTTGTTTATATAATGGCTCCTTGTCCACAATGTAAGCAAGATATTATATTTACAATGTATAGATCTAGGGTTTTGGCGTTGTATACCCGTACTAGACAATCTATAGCAAAATTCATTGAAACTGGTACAGTGTATGCTGTAATTGGTTCAGTGATTACTGGAGTTGTATCAATGGCATATATTACATTAACTACATGTGGAATGAAAATAATGGATTTGATAGTTCCAGGCCCATTATTGGTTGAATCATTAAGATCTAAATCTCAAAATACTTATGGTGCATTATCTACTTTATTATTTGGAAGACCTTCTAGCTATTCAATTTCAAATATGGAAGAAGCTTTATCTAAAGGGTTAATTGATCCTTTAAAGTTTTCCCGTGTACCACTTTTACCAATTATGCTTTATCGTTTAAGATCTTCTTCGATTTTGGATTGCTTTTTTGGTAGACATAAAGCTTCTGCATTGTATGCTGAAATAGTTATAAGTGGGTATATTTCATCTTTGGGTAATCATGAATTAATCAAATCAATTTGGAATAATTTAAAATCTCAAATTTTTAACATTCTCAAAAAACCTAGTTTAGCATTACATGGTATAAAATTATTAAAAGGAATTGATTTATACAAAACCAATAATATAATTTCAATGTTGATACCAGCACGTTGGATATACAGTATTGCTTATCGCCTAACTATTAATCGAGCTCATTTTCTGATTACAATGTATACTCGTCCTCGAGATATTGCCAATCAATCCACCAGTGATCAAATTGAATACTTGGAAAGACTCAGGGGTTTAGTTATTGATATGTCTTTAGTTTTTCAAGCAGCTGATGCTTTATGTCAAAAACATATTGAATTGGAATCAAAGGGATCATATCTTAATAAAATTCCAATCATTTGTTCCATTTACAAATTTATCAAAAAGAAATTCATATTTACTAAACATGTTGGGAAATTTTATTTATATTATCTCAAATTAAGATTCTTATTAGGTTTCCATTATACATTAGCAAGTTTTAGATCTGATTATTCAAGGAATCCTTCCCTGGAATCAACAGCTACATATGTATTATCAACCGTAGTTTGGCCTTATTTGGCATCTAGAGTAGGAACCATACTTGCTCCCTTGATTTCGAAATACCTTGTTAATCAAAAATTAATTCCAGAAAAACGTATATTGTTGGGTAATTTAGCTGGGTTATTTGTTGTCGCAATAATTAATGAATTGATCCAATTATATCTTTGTCGAATTAGAGCGAAACAAATGACACAAATTAATGCTTTAAGTTTTGATAATTTAGAAGATCTTAAAAATATTGCTAGTAGAATATATGGAAATGTGAATAATGAAACAGATCATGATGATAGTGATGAGGATAGTCAACATCAAGATACTGATGGTGATGACAGTGGGTTTCCTCGTTTAGTAGCTGAACAAACTAACAATGGTAATCTTCTTGATGAATTAGCCACATTGAGAGATTCAATTTAATGAGTTGTTTGCTCTTTAAAAAAAGAAAGAAGTTAATCAACGTAATTATATAGATGGGTAAATTTCTAAATCTTTTTTTTTAAATAGTAATAATGAAAATTTATAATAAAAATACATAACTACTTAAAATACATAATTTACATTTACAACGTAAATAATTAAAATTCAAAAATTAAAACAAAAACAAAATAAAACAAAAAAAATTAATAAACCGTCTCTGAATTTATAGTCCATCATCATCTTTTTATTTTTTGAAACAAAAATCAAAAACAATGTTCAACAACATGATCTTACTCATCATCATAATTTTCATCTTCTTCGACTTTTCTCATTGGTGGTTCAACACTTTCATCTTTCTTTACTTCTTCCTCCTCGTCATCATCATTGGCAGTTTGGGCAACAGCTGGTGCAACAACTGGTGCTGCTTCTGGTGCTGCTTCTGGTGCTGGGGCTGCTTCGGCTACAGGCACAGGGTCAACTTCTTTTGAAACCTCTTTCTTCAATGGCTCTTCTTCTTTTCCAGTCACATTAACCGAAAATTGTGGCACAGTAACATTTTCATGAGGTGTTTCTTCGCTTTTAGCTGGTGATTCTCCGTTAACAGCTGGTGACGTGGCTTCTTTAGCAACTGCAGGAATCACTTGTGGAACCACTTTGCTAAATGTTTGCTTGGTGGCTTCTTCTTCAGCTGCATCTGCTCTAGCTGCAGCATTGGCAGCATTCATCAAGGAGCTTAAGGAATTCCCATTATGTGACGATGATTCAGTAGTTGGCTTTTTGATCACCTTATCATCAGTTTTATCTTCCAATTCACGTTTAGGAGTATCAATTGGGGCAACAGTTTGGGGAGTAGCTGTTATTGCTGAAATTGCTGGTGTGATTGACTTACTTGCATCTTGTGAGGTAGTTTCTACCGTTGAATCATTCACAATTGATACGGAGCCTGGAGTAGATACTTTGAGGGTTGGTTGAGGAATTAAATGAGCTTGTGATTGAACTGGATTTGTTTGAGGGTATGAGGTTTGCTGCGGAGGAGGAGCAACCTGTGTTGGTGGTGCTGGATCGCTCGCTATTTTGGGTACATTAGAACTCGGTGTTTCTTGATGTTGTTGTTGAACTGGAGGGATTGAAACAGGTTGGACTGGTTGTTGTGGTTGCTGTTGGGGTATTGGATTATTTATCTGCAGAAGGGTTGGTGCTGTAGATTGATGTGGAGTGTTTTGTTGCGAAGATGGTTCCTGAGGACGTGGAGGTTGTAATTGTGGGCCCATTGGGGCTGCATTTGCAGTATGTGGCTGTAAGGGATGAGAAAGTACATGAGCTGGTTGCTGTTGCTGTGGAGGAGGTGGTGGTAATTGTTGACCAACTTGAGATCCCATTAATTGAGGTGGAGGAGGTCCTTGTTGATTACGAATTTGGGGTCTTGGTTGTTGTTGTACAAGTGGTTGAGGTTGTTGCTGCAACTGTTGTTGTTGTGGTGGTGGTGGTTGCTGTTGTTGTTGTTGTTGTTGAGGTGGTGGTGGTGGTGGTTGATTACTTTCCAAAACCATGCTTTGAGGTAATCTTGGTTGTTGAGATACTGGTGGTGGTTGTGGTGGATGAGTATTACCTTCTTGTTGATACTTAATCAATTGGTCCAATCTAGCCTTAATATGGGGATTACCTGGATCTAATCTTTCAGCTTGTCTGTATGCATCCAAGGCATCGCTGATTTGATTGTTACAAGTTTCATACAAAGTACCTAAATCATACCAAACTTCACTAATATAAGGATTTAATCTAATAGCTCTAGTGTAGGCATCTAATGCATCACGATATTGACTGATTTGGTAATACAACACCCCAATCGAACACCAAAAGGTAGGATTTCTAGAATCGCGATTAACAGCTTGTTGGAAAGCCTCATAAGCAGCATTAAAATCACCTCTAATCATATGAACTCTACCCAAATAATACCAAGAATGAGCATCACTTTGATCAATTTCCAAAGATTGAGTTAAATACTTCAAGGCAATATTTAAATCTTGTTGGAATGGTGGTTGTACATTTACGCCTGCTCTTGGAGTTGGTGGATTGGATTCAGCTTGGGAATAAAGACATCCTAATTGTTGTAAAACTTTGGCATGTTGTGGATTAACCTGTAATACTTTTTCATAAGCTTCTTTTGCACCCATCCAATCCTTTTGTTGTTCCAACACTGACCCAATTTGGAACCAAACATCTGGTTGGGTTAATGGATGTGGAGGATTATTCAAGATATATTGGAAGCATTCCAAAGCCAGTTGTAATTTAGCTTGATGTTTATAAATAATACCCAATCTAAAGTAAATTTCATTAGCCTTGTCAAAATGTGGATCTAATTCCAAAACTCTTACAAATGCTTCTTCAGCATATTCTAACGATCCATATCTATCGTACAAAATACCAATACCATGCCATAATTTTGGAACATTTGGATTTTCTAAATAATATAAAGCACGTTGGTAAGCAGCATAAGCTCTTTGTAAATCATCCAACATCAAATAACAATGACCTAACAAACCCCAAGTTTCACCATTCTCAGGACTGAAATTTAAAGCTTGTTCATACAATTCGGCAGCTTTAAAAAATACATCCTTGGAACGATAAATGTTGGCCACTTTAATAAGGGCATCTGGGTTATTTGGAGAATGTCTTAAAGCAGAATCATAAGAAGACAATGCTCTTTCCATATCGCCTAAACTTTCAGCTAAAGAACCAATAGCTAGCCAAGTGGCAGCAGTAGTTTCAGCAAGAATGTTGGTTGGACCAGCTTGTTGTTGTTGTTGAGCTTCATTGGCTGCAATGGCAGCAGCCGCTGCTGAAATTAAACCAGGTACGCCCTGCTGTTGTTGCTGTTGTTGGACTTGTTGTTGGTTGAGGCCAGCTGTTTGATGCATAGCTCCATTCAAAGGCTGCTTGGTACCCACAGCCAATTGTGCGGGATGTTGTGCAGCATACATTTTTTTGTTTTATCTTGTCTTGCTAATACTTGTCTGCAATTTCAAATCAGCAACTGAGTAACTTTTTGTATAAATGATAATCGTTGTGTAAAATATTATTAACACTAAAAGAATCTAAACTTGATAATAGTTATCCGAATTAAGTCTAATAATAATAATAAAAAACGGTCTTATTGAACAAAATGTTTAGCCAAAATAAAAAAAAACCTTTAAATTGAAGTTTTTCGTTTGTTCTCTTTTTGTCTTCTAGCTAACTAAGTGAGTTTGTATAGTCTTTGACTTTTTGAAATGTCCTTGACCTTTGTTGGGTTTTTTTGGTATGTGGAGTTGTGTTTGTTAATAAGAAGAAAGAAAGAAGGAAGAGAGAGAGAAAAAAAAAAGTTGGAGAGTCAGACAAACAGACAGTTTTTTTGGGGGGATTAAAGGAACACTTTTTTTTGAAAAAAAAAAAAAATTAAAAAGCATATAGCAACGAAGATTTAAAAAAAAAGAGGAGGAGGGAGGGCACAATCAATTTTCTAAAACCTTATTAAAAAAAAAAAGAAGTTTTTTTTTTTCTTAAATTAAAAAAAAATTAACTTTTTTCCGAAGGTTAACGTAAATGGTAAAAAAAAAAAAACCAAGACACTCAGAAAATAAAAAAAATAAATAAAAAAACAGGGAACAATGGCTTACGGGAAAAAAAGCGAAAGTAAAAATAAAAAATTGACAACCGACCATGCCAAAAAAAAATACAACAAAAAGAACTAAATTATTAAAATTTTTGAATTTCAGGAACCCTAACAGAAAAAAAAAATAAATTAAATTCGGTAGCGAGATTGGTTGACAATTCGATTTCTTCTAGGAGATTATTTGCGTTGGCTTCATCATAAAACTGTTTGGTTGATAGAGTTCAAAGGAATCATAAGAGAAAAAGATAAAGCATTAAAATTTTTTTGACTAACCAGCCCTTGTGAAAAATGACTCTCCAACGCAATCTTTTTTTTGTTTTCTATTGTCGGGATTCAACCTGAATTTTTAAAAAAAAAAATTCTTATTCTCTTGTGTAAAAAAAAAAATTACTAAAACAGGGGGTGCGGAAAATTTTAAGTTTTTTGTTATGGCGTCACTTCGTTTCTGGTTTTGATGTATTTCTCTAACCGTCAATGTGTGTGTGTGTGTGTTGTTTTTTCGCCTCTGGGGTTTTATTCTTCCCATAATTTGCTAAAGTCAAATGTCTGATTCTTATTCTAAATCTTTGTTCAAAATTTTAAATTGAAATAGCAAAAAAATCAAAATCGAAAAGTGGAAATTGTTACCCCCTTAGAAAATTCATAACACGGGGTGCAAATATTCTTCTTCCCAAAAAAAAAAAAAAAAAAAAAAAAAAAGAAAAAGAAAAAACTTCTAAAATTAGAAATTATGAAATCGAAAAACGAAAAAGAAAAAAAAAATAATAAAAAAAAAGAAAGATCTAAATTGACTCTAAAAAAAAAAAAGAGCGAACCCAAAAAAAAAAAATTTAGAAACTAATACAACAAAGTAAAAACACAAGCAGTTTTTTCACCAAGATAAAGTGGGTGAGATGAGTGCTCTTATTCGACTATCAAGTAAATAAGAAATATCATCAAATACTATGTTTATATTAAAAAATTTGATTCAAACCTAATCTCTTCATTAATTAGACACAAAAAAAATGTCAATTTCAACAGGAAAACCATGTAACAACAGGATGGATGCAACAGAAAGATTCTATAACCCTTTGAAATGTTGTTGTCTTGAGGATGCAAATGATTGCAATTTACAAAAGACTTCATTCTAGTTTTTGTCAAAAATATACGACTCGCCTAAATTCCTTTTTAAAACCCCCCAAGAAAAATCTCTCTACTATTTCATTGGTCGGTTTTCCGTCATTTGTTCATTAAATTTTTTTCCAACAGATATTGTTGATTGGGAGGGCGGTGATGAGGATGATTTTTCTGCACCCCCTGTTTGATTTGAATGGATTTGGATTTTTCTAAAAAAAAAAAAACAGAGAAAATGTTGGGTTTATATGCAGTATGTGGTTTTTATTGCAATTCACTCTTTCCACTAAACAACACAACTCCCCCATTCTACCCTTTAACCGTATACCCCTTCCCCTCCTTCTCCCTTCCTCTTCCCCAAGGGCAACCCAACTTGAAGTATAAACTAATAACCACCCCCTCCCCGTCCTCCTCTGTTGTGGGATATTTGTGTTTAGTCATAAATCAATTTTTTGTTGCCAAATTTTATTTTTATGACACAAATAATAGTTTGATCAGATAATTACTAGAAAAGGACTTATAATTCTCGTATTATTTGGTTTCTTTTTCATATTGTTTTTTTTTTTTTGATCTTCTCCTCATTTTTTTTGAGCAGGATCAATATGACGTAGTAGGACACCCTTATCTCAATCTTTGTTATGAGCAGGGGTTCAGGGTTACCATGTTGATTTTTTGATTTAACACATCACATCTGCGAGAGAATTTTTGCAACCAATCAAATATTATATTTAAAAGAATTTATTGCAAAGAGAGCTGCGCTTACTTCACCTTAACGTTGAGCTAAAGTTTGGCGTCTTAAGTGGGCTGAATTCTAAAGCTGTAATGAGATAATTGTTGTTAATAAATCGTGGTTGACAAGTTTACTGAAAAGTAATTAATATTTGAAAGCTTTTGGAAACTTCCTAATAGTGAAGATGTGGTCGATGGAATAGCACACATTCAATGACCATATCGTTAAAGGCCAGAATTGAAGAAAAGTGAATCTTATGGATAAGACCCAATACATGATTTTTAATTGACGACAGCATTAACCAACGAATCGTCTATTCGACAATCGAACATGCATCAAGTATTTTAGTCATTTTGTTGGAATAGAATTACAAAAAAGAAGATATGCTTCCCTTATTCCCTTATATTCTGTTTGGGGGTTAGGTTGAATGAGAAACAATTGCAAGTAGTTTGCAAATCACGCACACTCTCTCTCTACTTATGAACGTTCACCTTTACTTACACAATAAATATAAATATACAGAATATCATCTAACAAACTAAAAAAAAAATTTTTTTACAAATGTTGCGATTTATGAACTTGACCTCTGAACCCACTATTGAAACCTAATAACTCATTGATATCTTTAGTCCAATCATTAGGACCTTTTGCAATGCACCAAATCCCCCATGATTTCTTTTCAACATTAGCTTGACTTGGTAAATGTTGTTGATCCAGTAAAACATGGATTTCATCTCCTGCTCGTAAATCCTTTTGAGAAATTCCATCAATGGTTAATTCAATTGATGGATTTCTATTTGTTTCCGATAATTTAATCATTATATCCGAATTGATAGGTAATATCAATGGTCTAAATGATAATGAACGAGGACAAATTGGGGTTAATAATATACAGGGGACTTGTGGATGAGTAATTGATCCTCCTGCAGAAAGTGAATAAGCAGTTGAACCTGTTGGGGTTGCAAATACTAATCCATCAGAAACTGTAGTGGTGAAAAATTCATCATCAATAAATATATCAACCGATGTTAAATTGGGTAAACTACCTCGATGTAATGTAATATCATTCATTGCATGAATCATTTCTCCATTTTCTTTTTGTGCTTCGGGTTCTTTTCTAATTACATGACATTCCAATCTATTTCTATGTAAAGCTTTACTTCTTGATTCATAAACCATTCTAAATGTATCAAAACAATTTTTGAAATCAAATGGTAATAGAAATCCTAAAGTACCCATAGCAAATGATAAAACTGGAGGAACAGAAACATTCAGGAAATAACTTACACCACGTAAAATCGTACCATCTCCACCTAAAGTAACCATTAAATCTGTTCTTTCTACAATTTCATGTCGAGTACCAGTATAGATTACATGTTGAACATTAGAATCAAATATCTTCTCAACTGCATTTGATTCATGTATTAATTCATCAGCAACATCTTCAGCAACAATAACATTTACTGATGGATACTCAATATGTAGATGATTTATTAATGAAACCATTGCTTCCCGTATAGGATTATCCCAGGGTTTTTTGACAACATATATATTAGTAGGTGGTCCAGATGTCCATATTACATTAGATAGTTTCCCAGTTGATTCTTTAACATATTCAGGGAACCTGGCTGCTGGTAAATCTCGGCAAGATTTAACTGATAGTAATGGCTTGTTCGATTGCATACTTAAACTCCGTAGTGGGCTAGTAATAGTTGCGGTTGTTATTCGTAAACTTGGAGAATGGTTGAAAAACAATCTCTTAAACATACCTCCCCTCCCTTTTTTTTTTGTTTGTTGGTTTTGGAAAAGCAAAAACAAAAAAGTAAAATCTATATAATCCCGCCTTAAGAAAAAAGATGCTCCAAAAGAAAACTAGCCTCCTCTCCCTTGTGTCAATGGAAATTTTTTAAAAAAAAAAATGTAACAGATGAATCTCTGTGAGTAATGTGTGTGTGTGCAAGTTTAATTTGGCGTGGGGGGTGTTTTAGCTTTTTTTGCTGCTGATTTTCTTGACTTTCGCAAGTTTTTTTTTTTTCTTTCAATGGTCACTCGACCTCTTCGCACGGAGTCACCTCGCGCATTACCGCGGGGCCCCTTTCTCTTCACTCTGTGAAGAAAAAGAAACAATTTTGACCCCCCATCGTGGAAAACACTTCTCGATTAGTTAGATAGGACTTTGAAAATCTCAACATCACCTCCAATCAAACAACACCTAACAGTGAGCAATTCTTTTTGTAAAAACTAAACTGAACTCCAGAAAAGCTATAAACTTGTCAACAAAAAAAAAACTTTTTAAACTACAATACTATACAAATCATACAAATAATTAAAAACAAACTAGATACTTTCATTTAATTCTCTGATTTCCTTTAATTCTTCATCGGTTAATTTGGAAACACTCGATTCGTCCTTTTTAATATCCGTAGTGGCATTTGCATTGCCTTCAGATTCAGTTGCTGGAACTGGCAATGTCACTGCTGGTGGGGCAGGTGCTGATGGAGTGGCCGATTCTCCAATAGGAGTCGTCTTCTCCTTTTCTGGTTCTGGTGTAGACGCTTCTTTCAGATCAATTATCATTCTATCTTCCTTATCATTAAAATCTTCTTCATAAAATTCATTATCTGGTTGTATAGTCAGATCTCTTGCAATTTCGGAACCACCTTTTGTATCCATTGCCTCATTAGTATCTTCTTCAATATCACCTAAATCCTCTGGATCATTAGGTACAACATTCATTTGTACTGAAGGTGCATGTTTTGTATTTTCTAAATTGGAAATAATATTTGTTAAAATCTTATCCAAAAATTCTGGTGAATTACTATTATACATATTGGAAGGTCTAACATCTAATTTATAATCAGGTGCATAATATTCATAATATTCATTATAAGGTAATTCAGTAGGTAATTTCACATTATTTAATAATCCTGATTCAAATGCCCAAGTACGAGCAACATTTCTCATTGTATATCCACCTCCACCTAAAACCATCAATGGAATATTAAATGATTTAACAAAATTAATACAATTAGCATGACCAGACATTGATAAATTAAAACAACCTAATCTATCACCTGAAAGAGAATCACCACCACATTGTAATACAATTGCTGATGGTTGATACCATTCAACAATTTTGGAAATTAAAGGTTCAAAGATTGATTTATAAGTAGCATCATCTATTCCATCTCTTAATGGAACATTAACACTATGATATTTCCCCTTTCCAACTCCAATATCTCTTAATTCACCAGTACCAGGGAAAAATTCCCCATATTTATGAAAAGAACAAGTCATGACTCTATCAGTAGTATAAAATGCCTCTTCAACCCCATCACCATGATGAACATCAATATCAATATATAATACTCTTGGATGATATCTTAATAATTCAATTATACCCAATACAATATCATTTAAATAACAAAATCCACTTGCTTCTGATTTTTTAGCATGATGTAAACCACCAGCATAATTTATAGCAATATCACATTTACCTCTGTTTAATCTTGCAGCACCTTCCATTGAACCACCACCACTAATACCACAATATTCAAATAATCCATCAAAAACTGGACAATCATCACCAACATTAAATTTAATTTGTTCTTTAGTAAATAAATCTAAATTATCAGGTGAAACTCGAGAAATAAAATCAATATATTCATCAGTATGAAATTGACACATTTCTTGTTTAGTTGCAGGTTTAGCTCGATAAATTTCCATCTTTTTATAAAGACCATAATTCATAATTAAAGAATGAGCCATTCTTATACGATGGGGTTTCATTGGATGTCCAGCACCATAAGCATAATTACCTATATCAGCATCATAAAAATAAGCAATACGTTTCTTTTGTTGTGGATCGACTTTCAAATCGTCAAATGGTAGTTGAACGTACATTTTGATTGAAGGTGGGGGGGGAGCGGGACGAGAGAGAGAAGTTTTGTGGATTCTGTTTTTGAATAGGAGGAAGTGAAATTTTTTTGTTGTTGATAAAAAAAAAAGAGTTTTTTTTTTTTGGTTTTTATTTTTGCCTGGTGGGTGCGAGAGAACCGTTTCACCATTGCGGTAATAAGTGGAGGTGTGGGTCCCCCAGCTGGCCCCACATCTCTGGACCGAGCTCAATTCTGCGAGAGAGAACGAATTTATTATTGTTAACATCTTACAATCTACCAATATCTCTACAATGTGAAGAAACACATTTTTCTTCTTCTATTAAAAACTACTCCTGTATATGCTGCTCTCTTCTTAATCTATTTTTATAATCACGTAATTGTTGATTCAATTGCTCTTGTAATTCTGCATTTTGACACCATTTAGCATAAGTTTCTTCATTAACCTTAAAATTAACACCATTATTGAATTGTTTTGTATGAAGTGATTTATTATTAATATTAATTGGTAATAACCAAGTTAAAAGATTAGGACCCATAACCAGTTTCCAATTTTCAACAATACCTAAATCATAAATATTAGTTAATTTCTTTGAATTTCCATTTTGATCAAATGTATAAGTAAATCTATCATGATAATTCCATCTACGTTCTTGAAATTCAATGGTTGTTAAATTCTTTAAAGTTAAATAAATCAGAAATGATGCAAAAATACCAACTGCAAAAAATATTGAAACACTTGTTACACAAAGAATAACCAAATTTATTGAAAGGAATTCTTGTTGATATTTTTCATCAAAAATAAAATTATAAACAATGATAAAAGTAATTCCAAATATAAATCCACTATAAATAGCGACATAAATCAAAAATTGAATAAAATATTTATAATTGAAAAATCCAATACATGTACCAAACCATGGACAATAATGATCCATTTTTAAAATACATTTCCCTGAGGATGAACAATGATGACTTCGATCAGGTTTCCAAACTGAACATTTATTACAATAATTATAACCTTGACTACCACCATATTTCACTGTATGAAATGTTATGTATTGAGTTGGTGGCAGTTCAATAACAGGTCTCACATCGTTGTTGCTGTTGCTGTTGTTGTTGTTGTTGTTGTTTTCAACATAGAATGGATTTTCGTTTATTTCGGTTAAATTAGTAATTCTTAATTCAGGATAATCCAAAGGTGATCCTGGTCCAGTGACAACAATTCTATAATATGTAAATATACATAATGAATATAATGATATTCCTATTATGTTGATTATATAACTAATTCTTGTAGAATCTAGATAAATATTAGTGGCAATGAATATTAGTACATATATTGACCAAGTTAAAAGTATTGTACAAAATACTTTAGGAAATAATGAAGCTAGAAAACAACAAAACTTTTCAAGTGATATCAAATATGAACTCTCACTAAATCGTAACATCATCATGGGCTATACTGTTAATATGTTCATTGGATTTAAAAAAGTGATTAAGAGAGAGATAAATCCGAAAAAACCTTCAAAAAAAAAAAATAGATTCGCTCGGTTGCTATTCCAAAAAACTCTTAAACCGATAAAAAGAATTCCAACTTTCAGGTTTACCCTTAACAAAAATTTTAAGTAATTTCTCTCAACGGTGTGTTTCTATAAGTTTGGATAATCATATAAAACTACCATGGAAAGAGAACTTCCTTATCCATCATACATGTAAAATGTTACCTAATGAACTTTTTTAGTATATAAATTACTCTTACATATATAAATATAAAATTACTTTTTTTCTATAAAATTTATCAACAGGTAATTCTAAGCTGTCTTCTTATTCTCTGTAGATGATAATGGTTGTTGTTGTACCTGTTGCTGTTGCTGTTGTACCTGCTGCTGTTGCTGTTGCTGTTGCTGCTTTTGCTGCTGCTTACTCTTCAACTTTATTAATGCTTCATATCCAATCCCACCAAACACTAAAATTACACCAAACCATTGAATAAGATTTAATCGATGACCAAATAAAACAACACTTAAAATCATACTTAACATTTTTCTAGTTACAGTTGCTGTAATTAAAATAATTGAATCAAATTTTTCCAAAATTATAAATACAAATACTTGACCAATAGCTCCACATAAAGCAAATCCAATAATTTCATATACAACTTCATGATGACGATGAATAAAATTAGTTGTATCAATAATTTCTTGATATTTAAATACCAAAGTATAAGAAAATGTTAATATAAAGACAAATAAATTTAAAATACACATTAATTTTGCACCAGTTAATTTGACTTTATAATTATATTTAAATAATTGATCTTGAGTTGAATTAGTTAAACCATCTAATAACATTGAACCAATTAATAATAACATTCCAAATTCAGAATTTCCATCATTAATACTTGTTTTTTTAGTTGAATGTGATATAGTGAAAATTAAAACACCTAAAGTTATTAAACTTGCAACAAGATATTTATAAATTGGGAATTTTGTTCTATAAAACACAAAATGAATAAACATAACTGGAATTAATTTACAAGATTTAGCCAATAAATATGCTAAATAATCTAAATGATTTAAAGATTTATAACCTAAAGGTGAACTTAAACTTGAAGTTATTGTAATTAAAATCATTGATTTAAAAATTTTAAATCCAACTTTAGTTCCATTATGAGTGAAAATATCAAATGGAGAATTACCAGTAGTTATTAATGTATATATTAATCCCACTATAGATGCAAGTAAAGCTTGTATGATATTTACAATTAATGGAGCTTGGAAATATTCATTTTCACCATATGGTTTTGTATTTATTCGTTCTTGTAATATTGACCAAGTTAAAAAAGTACCATATAAACCTAAAACACATGTGACTAATGTTAGTATCAGTTTATGTGGTTTCATTAGTACTTTTATTGACTGTGACGGAACAGTTGAAGTCTTTGTTGTTCTTGTTGTTGTTGTAGTCATGGTAACAGTGGGTGGTGTACACAAAAAAAAGAAAGAAGAAAATTTATTTGACAGCTTGTTCGCAAATTTTTTTTTTTTGCTTCGATGTGCGCGGGTAAACTTTTTCTTTTTTTTTTTTTTTGTAAGCGGGAAATTTATTAGTGCGGAATGGCGGCACCGACAACGGTATGGAAAGTTCTTCTCGCTTGGAGAGAAAAAAATAATTCAACTGCGCTAAATCATACCACCAAAATTTTTTTTTGAGTGACGACGATTTTCTAACGAGAGGACTAAAATGAACGAAGGAGAATCAGAAACCAAAAAATAATCTTTTTACATAGAAGGAAAAACAGCTAAACCAATCAAGTTTTTCTAACTTAGATGAACTCTTTTAACCTTTAAGAAAAATGAAGGGAGGGGGGCCAATAATTTAGATAGCGGTGTTTTTTGCAATTTGTATTAAACTATTTTCTTACTTTAAACTTAGACACAAAAAACGTTTTGTTTCTAACTACGTCCAAATATACCAAAGAATCCACCTCTCTTCTTACCACTATCATCTTCTTCTTCACCACTTACATGTGCTGTTGTAGTAGTAGTACTAATTGGTGCTTCACTTTTAGTTCCACTTAAATCATAAGAAATATAATTAAATGCAACATCAAATAATACCGGTTTAGGTAAAACTGGTTCAATTTTAGGTATTTTACCTAAATTAATTATATCTTCAACATCACCATTGGGGAATTTCTTCATATTTTCAATGACATATTGAGATGATGTTCCTCTTGATGTTGATGCAAATTGTGCACTAATATGAGATTGTAAATGTTTAGTTTTTAAATCTTGTTTAAATTGTTGAATTTGTTCATTTGTACAAACATTAAATGGAAAATCAGTTTTATAATATTCTTCATCTATTGAAAATTCTTGTTGAATATAATTATAAATCTTTAATGATTCTCCAAATTTCCCATTATATTGATATAATCCGGCAATAACAATATTCTTTTTCGATTGGAAATATTTTTCCAAATTTTCTAAAGATTTATATAAATCATCATCATTATATACCCCAGGAAGATCTTTTAATTCTTGTACAATGACAATTATACCATTATATAATCTGATTATATCCTTATTATTTTCAATTTCTTTCTTTATTTCCAATTGATCAATTAATAATAAATCTCTCTTTAATCTAGTAAATAATAAATTATAATTCAAAAAAGTTAAAAAAATGGCACGATGTTGTACTTGTTCTAAATCATCATCATCTTGATTCTTTTCAGTATCCAACTTGTGTAATTCTAATATATTAGTCCAACTAGTAATAATAGAATCAAATTCATTAGGATCATTGTAACTTTCCCATTCTTGTTTATTATTAGATAATTGCATAATTTTAAATGCAATCTCATCATTATATAATTGTGCATTATGATTTCTCCATTCAATTTCTTTAATTAAAATAACTGATTCTGAAATATCAGAAACAAAACTAGCATCTTTAGATTCAATTAATTTAATAACATTCTTTAATACACCAACTTCATTATCATGACAATGTTTACGTGATATAGTCTTTAAATCAGTAGTTGAAAATTGGATATCTGCTTGAGAAATGGCCAAGTTTAATGATGGATCAACCAAAGTATCAATCAATTCATTGATTAATGTTTTATTAAATTGAGCTTGTTCTTCATCTTCAATACCAATCTTAGAATATTGAGCATACAAATAATCTAAACTACATTTTGCAATTGAAAATGCATTAAGTGCTTTTGACCATTGTTTTTTAGCAATCGATAATTGTCCTTGAATTAATGAAGTATATATATACAATTCAACTTTCTTCAAGTCATCATCAACATCATCACCTTGAGTCAATTCCAATACTTTAATAGCATTAAATAATGCTTGTTTAACTTTACTAATAAATAAATTCTTATAAGCATTTGATTTTTCATTACTAATTTCCAATAAATTTTTCAATTCAAGTGCATATAATAAATCTCTTTCTGCAGTCAATAAATAAATCAATCCAAATCTTTGATCATGTTGATAATCTTTTTGTTCAATTTTGGAAGTTTTTGATTTAATTGAATAATTCTTTGTATCATGAGTAATTAATCCCAATTCATGACGTAACTTGTATAATCTTCGATTTATTCTTTTTCTTTGTTTACGATAGTCATCAGATGTAACTAAATAGGCACTCATACGAGCACCCAATGTAAGGCTCAATGGAGAATCCATGGATTTGTTGTTTTTTTGCCTTTAGTTGTCTTTTGAAAAGGGTAGGGGGGAATGAAATTATGAGTTGGGGGTACCGGGGGGGGGAGGAATTTGGCTTTTATTTGGCTGGGAATGGATAGTTTGAGTTGAAAATTTCTTCGTCCAACTGAAAAAGTTTTTTTCTCCTAATGTTTTTTTTTGTGCATTGGTGCACGCCAATTATTTGTTTGGTGGGGTTGCAAAAATTTCATCCATAGACCACACTGTAATTAAGTAAGTCTCTTTTTTCTTTTTTCAAATACAATCTGTATTTTTAGTTCAAATACATGCTAATATATAATAAAATGAGCTTTTGAATGATTATGTATGAGATGTATCAAGTAGTAGAATTCTTTTTCCTTGTTATCGTCAAGAATGGTGATTTATTCCGACTCAAGGAACAACTTAATCCCCATCTATATCTATTGTAATTAATTTGAACCAGCAGTTCTTATTTTCAACTCTTTGGTATCTGGTTGTTTCCATCTTTCTTTCCAACTCTTGTTCAACTGCCACAAAACTATGGATAAGTACTGACTATTCTTTCACAGTTTTCAAAAAAAACGTAATATTTTAGTACAATCTTAACCCTTTTATGCTAGACAAAAGAAACAACGCATAAACTAAGATAAACTGCATTACTGATGACTCTTACCATATTAAAATAGGTGCTTTTATTGATCAATGACTTATAATTTGCATCACTTTAGGGGGGTGTTCTATCTTCAAGCATACTTTGTGTGATTTCTTTGTAGTTTTCTTTCAACCATGAAATTCCTTCCAATTTGCTTTCATAAAACGATTCTCTTATGCCCGGGGAAGTTGAGTTAATTGATTTACTATTGTTCAAATCAATTTTCCTCCTAAATTTAGATGCAACATGTTTTGCAAATTTTTATACAAAAAAAATCACCAAAAAAAAAATCTAAACTTTCACACCCAATTTTCACAAAAACTTTGTAAAGCAAACATATCTTTAAAATCAATATTCAGTATATTTATTTAACAAAGAATCACCAAAACCCCTTAGATATGCTATAACTACTCTGTAAGAGGATATAAAAACTTTTCAATTAACATCATTGGTATCACTAAAAAAATCCAAAATTCAAGAAATCCTCCTGGTAGCTTAGTTGGTTTAAAGCGCGAGACTGTAATGAGTACCTCAAAAAGTAATCTTGAGATCGGGTGTTCGACTCACCCCCGGGAGATTTTTTTTGCAATTCTTCATTTTTACCTTTGTTTTAACCCATAATTTTAATAGAGATTAAACTAGTTTTTTATGCTGTACTTTCATTAGCTGTCAAAACCCAAATTATGTGGCCAATTTTAAGTTTAGGTTATGAATTTGCTACGTTCCAAAAATTGCTAACAAAAAAGTTTAATTGCCACTTTGTTTGTGGAAAAACACATTGCTTTCTCATTAATCATTGGGTAGGTAATTGTTTAAATAAGAAAATATGTTTTAACTTTTACATACCAATGAGGTGATTAAAAAAACCCCAATTGCAGTTCATGCCAAAATTTATCAAACCCTTTTATTTCACTTTCATATATTGGACTAGCTCTGGCGAATCAAAGTCCAAATTGAAGCATAATTAGAAAACGACAATGATTTGCAGTACTGAGTATAGTGCTCCAATCGTGGTAGTTTTTAAGCACAAGTTGACAAAGATCGTTTATATGGTATTGTTTGATATTGTTTGATAAGCAGGTGACATCATCAGCTTTTTAAGCGCCATTGCATTTTGCAACCAAATTTTTTTTTTTTTGATAAACAACTCCCCTCCTCCTGCTCCTCCTGATTCCCATTGTTGAATAAACTTTTTAGCAACAAGTAAGTAAGTAATCATCTACATCCCTTATTGAATACTTTCAATGCAAAATAAATAAAATTAAGAAATGACTAAAAATAATCTATAAAATATAAAAAATGCCTATAAAGAGAAAATGGAGAAACAGCCCCATAAAAACCTTTCTCTTTCTCTCTCTCTCTCTTCCTCTCTTAATTAAAACAAAATAATCAAACCTGACCAAACACAACAACCAACAACCATGATAAATCCACTCCAAACAATCCATGAATGAGTAGATGGGATGGGTGTATATCTATAATGCATCAAATTAATACTAAACATACTAAATACTAAACTTAATGCAATACCCAAAATTAATATAATCATTAATCCAACATTATTACCAATCAAAAATTGTGATTCATTACTGGCAAATAATGAATAAATTATACCAAATTGAATTCCAGATAAGAAAAGTGAAATCAAATTTAAGGAAAAATAAATATAAGATAAAGTTTGATCATATTCTTGATGATATTTCAATTGTAATTGATTTCTTTGTAAGAATTTTGGTGGTTCATCATTAATAGAATCATAACCAGTTTGAGAATTATTAAAACTTCCATAGTGATAATTTGATAAAAGTTTAGTATATGGATCTAAATATTCTTCTTCATCTTCTGTAATGAAAAATGGATTTTCATGTAATTTTTTCTTGAATGATTTGGATATTGGTTTCATACGTGGTTGTTCAATTTTAGTAAATAACTTCTTTTTAAAATTCAATAATGAAAAAATAAAGTTATTCAATGAGGATTCACCATTTCCCAGATGTTCATCAAGTTTCAAATATATACCATAATCATCCTCTTCTTCTTCTTCTTCACCCTCTGCCATAATTGTATCATCATTATGGAACTGTACTAATTCATTTGGAGAAATACTTCCTTCATCATCTTCATGTTCTCCATTTCGATTAACACTAGCATCAAATATTGATTGAGTACTGGATTGAACAGAATTAAGATTTTGACCAGGTGAATTATTATTCATTGATTTCATAGACATTTTATGAAGAATGATTTTATGAGATTTTTTGGCAATTAATTCATTTTCTTCATTAATTTGTTGATTTAATCCATCAATATTTTCAAAATTCTTTAATAAATTCAAATTTAATAAATTTGTATAATGATTATTAATATATTCACCATTTGGAATAATATTATAATAACATGATAATTGATATTGATAAAAGTTTAATCCTTTAAAAAGTGAAATACTATTATTATTTAAAATAGATTGAATTTTCTTGGGAAGTTTTCTAGAATTTCCAATTGTATTATTAATTAAACCATCTTTGATATCTATAACTGTTTCTAAAGAATGTTCAAAATTGGCTAATCTATTATCATTAGAATATATTGCAATATGATTATGAGGAAATAAATCAAAAGAATCATATGTTTGTGGGAACTCAATGCTAGTTACAAATGTTTGATCATTAGTAGTTGAAATTTCTGAATCCAAGGCAATAAAATATCTATTGTCAGTATAACTACTTATAATTGATTTTTGATCATTGCTAGTTTCATCATCATCATTAACATCATCATCATCATCGTCTTCACTTAGACCACCACCACCATGTTCACTAACTTCATTACCACCACCATAATCATTTGAATCTTCTTCATCAACTATATATCTCAATCTTTTGCAAAATAATTTTAAAGTTGGTTTTAAATTATGAGATACAATATAATCAATTGTTTTCTTAGTTAAATGACTACATTCATTATCCAGAAAATATTGAATCAATTGTTGTTTAATATCTTCATTCAGCCTATCAACTAAATGATTTATAAATAATTGAACAATATTATTTGGTAAAACACAATAACCATATTTTCTTAAATCTCCAATATGAGCAATAATTATTGAATAATCACAATTAGCAGTAGAAACAATTGTTGAATGTTCAAGACTTAAATTATCATGGGTTAAATAAATATATGATACATAATCACCAGATGATGAAGTATTTGAAATATTCTTTAAATTCAAATAAATATTAAAATTTAAAAGTAATTCATTAAAAGTATTTGAATCCAGAGAAAATAAGGTATGTAATTGGAAATTCTTTTTTAAATAAATCGCCAAATCAAAATTGGATTCCAAAGTAATTGGATCTTGTTGAACATGAGGATTAGGATGATGATGATGATGTTGTTTACTTGAAGATGTTGAACGATATTGACTTGAAGCAATACTAACAGCAGCAGTTGAATTATGTCTTGTATGTGATGGCCCTAGTTGTTGTTGTGGTGGTGGTGGTGTAATTGAGTTTTGAGTAATTAACGTCGATGATATACTAAATAATGATAACTTTCTATCAAATATTGGTTTCGATGTAGTAAACAAATTATTATATCGTCTTCTTTCATATTTAATTAAATTAATGAAATTAGTCAATTTTAAAGTTAATGAAGATAAATCAAAATTAATTAAAGATTTTGAATTTGATATTAAATATGATTTAAGATCAATAATGAATTTATTACCATCTTTATAATACTTTAAAAACTTTTTAAAAATCTTCTTTATAGCAATTTTTTGAATAAGAATAAATTTACTTAATTTCTTTAATTCAATTGATAATTCAATAATTTGATAAAAGATTTCATCCAATTCAATCAATACATGTCGTATAACTTCATCATGAGGTGGAGATGACAGATTAACATCTAATAATTGATGGAAATAAACTTCATAATAATTATATTTTCGTACTAATTCTCCATATTTGGTTTGAATGAATAAATTTATATAATCAAAGTTATCAATAAAGGATTGTCTAAGTTGATTCAAATCACATTTACTTGTGGCGGTGGCGGCGGTGGCGGCGGTGCTAGCAGTGGTGGTGCTAGCAGTGGTGGTAGGCTGAGTAATTGATCTAATTTGAGATTTCAATTGATTATAATCCAAATTATAACATTTCCATTCTGGAACCGATAGATATTGTAAATTGTTACCAAATTTCATTTATCTTGATTGAATGGGACGAGTTTGACGATTTTATGTTTTTGGTATGCTCGTGGTGAATAGTAGTAGTAGATAGTAGATGGTAGTAATGATGGTGGTAAATGGTAGTAGATAATAGAAGGTAGATAGTAAATGATTATCTTTGAGTTTAACAAAAGGAAAAAGGAATGAAATGAGTTTACAGCTTTGGTGCTTTTGGTTCTTAAATTAAAACTGGAATTTTCTAAAAACTGTCTCCTTCTTTCTTAAATTGAAACACTCTTTAAATGTGAACCTGTGCGTCGTTTTGGAATTTTTTTTTTTTTTTTTGGTTTATTCAAAAAAAATATTATGCTTTAAATTTCTTTTTATTTTCACAGTGATAATCAAAAAATTAATCTAGTAAATAATAATAATAACTGATTAATAACACTGTAGAAATTAAGATTGATGGGTTGGGTGGAGTTCAAAAAAAAATTGAACTTTTTGATTGATTGCTGTATCTGTATAGTAAAATAAATAATTGTCTGATATTATGTCAATATATATATAATCAATAATTGCTAATTGGAAAAAAGTCTGGGATCTTCTTGGAAAAATTAAAGTTTGGGGATTTATACTTTTTAAACCCAGTTTTTTTTTTCGTCTGGTGTCACTTCACTCACAAGACAACAAGAAAAAAAAACCAGCAAGAAAACCAAAATAATATAACTTGGTTATATAGGTGAAAAGAGATCCTTCAGTTAGTTTCTTCAGGTATCAACGTCAAGAAAAAAAACAGGTCTTGAAAAACTCAAGGAATTATACTATATAAATATATCAATATGTATCATTCTCTAATGAGATGGGAGCTATTTTTTTTTCTTTCAAGCACAAGCACCGTTTCCTAATTAGGAAGGATGTCTTGCACATTTTTTTATTGTGGATATTTTTTATTTTTTTCAAATGCAGCCTTATTTATTGTCTTGCTTAAAAAATATTGTGCAACTTATTGTTCTAAAATTATTGAAATATTTTTATAAATAATTTTTTTTTTGTTTTCCAAACAATAGAAAACCTAATCTGTTTATCAAAAACTAGATACCAACACACCCACGTGGTGGGCGTGTCGATATATAGATTTCGTCTCCAAAAACAAAAAAATAATGAACAATTTGTTCAACGTGTTGGACCCGTAAAAAAAACATATTTTTCAGATCTTAGCGTACCCCCTTGGTTAAGTAACCCAGTTCAGTTCACACACAAAAAAAAACTTTTTACGAAACTAAAAATTTGTTAATGCATGTGAAAGCACTTTAAGTCAGATCAAAAAGCTCGGGTATAATTCTTCCTCCCCCCCACTGTTTGATTGGATAATTCTTCAGTCAGAAGATTAATAACAAGCCCTCTCCTTCCTTCCCCCCCGCCAACATCTAAAGTAGAAACCGTTCCCCTAGATCACGATTCCAGATTTTCTTTTTTTCAATTACCGAGGGACATGAATTCTTTTTTTTCTTTTTCCAGAATTTATTTCCACTTATCAAGTTAGTGACAACTTCTCAGAAGAATAAACCAGCCTTGTTAACCCCCATCCTTGACCCTAAAATCCCTGTCCCAACAATAACTTATATAAAACTCCTGCTCCCCCCCTAAAGTTCATCGAAATGTAAAAGAATGTACATAGCCCCCCACCCCCCCTTAAAATGCATCTATATGCAAATGGATTTTGATGATGTTTTTTTTTACGCAAACTATTTAAAATTTAAATAAAATATAACCAAGGTTTGCCAGCACTCGAAACCGTTCCCTGACACATTTCTCATCTTAATCTTTCTTGTAGGGGGGAACCCCTCCTCCCACCTTCTCATCGAGTTTCTAAAAACAAATTAAGACGAGTAACCGATGCCAAAACCCACGCCAGTAAAAGGAAACTATCGCCCTCTATACTGATAGAAAAGAAACCCCAAAACAAATGCAACAGAAGAGAATTTTGCGTCTTTTTTTATGGTTCATTCTTTCAAATCGCTTCCATTTGTGGGTTTATTTTTTCCGTTCAATCAATATTCCCCTGTTAGCTTCAACCATGGGGGAGAGATGGCTACCTGGTAAATATTACCAGGACAATCAAGTTTCCTTTTCTTTCTAATATGTAAAAGAGTAGCCTTGTGTCAAACACAAAACCACACAAACAGTCACCTCGCAAAATTGTACCTTGCGCATATATAAGAAAAAGAAACTTGCAATGAAAAGAAAAGAGAACAAAAGACAGTATGAATATCGGCGCTTCTCATCTGATGGAGAATGCCGTTTTTTTGAAGAAAGAAAAGATGGACGTTTTAGCCTTTACAACCCGCCTACTTCGTCAATTACGACAGATCACAAGGCTTTTTTACGAAGTTTTTTTACTTCGGTCTTCTTCCCAATTTTTCATAACCCGTCTCGCGTATCTCTTCGAGCAAGAGACTCCAATTTTTGTGATCATTCAAGTCGTCTGTCAATAATTTAGTAAGCCCTCCCCCGTGGTTAAGAAAATATTAAATCTTTTTTATTAGTGACACAAACACCGTGAACCCCTCGTGTGAGGTTTAGAAAAGAAAGTTAATCCGATATATTTCTAAAAAAAATAAGCCACCATCTAATAAATTATTTATAATATCCATAATATTTTTTTTTGATTTTCTAGAAATTATTCTTCGTCTCTTGCATAAATAATAAAATTATTTTGTTTGATTATAAAAGTTTCGCAATAATTTTTTTTAATTTTTTCGTTTTATTTTTATATCCAGCCTTCAATTTTTTCCAGTTCATTTGTCAGTTTGTAGATTCTGCTTCTATTGTAAGACTCAAAAAACCAGCACACTAAACTAGTACAACTCTTGAGGGATATGGTTTAGGTTGAGGTATATCTCCAATTTTGAACCAAATTTGTCCCTGGCCGCCGCCCTCTCCCTCCTTCCTCCTCCCCCCTGATACGGCTCAAGTTTATGCAATGTCTAAGTTCCGCCCCTCCCAAACTTAAAAATATATCAACATATCTAGAGTTTGGAAATATTACACAAAAACGAATAACCAACTTCACACACACAGCTTCTCCCTCCCTCCTTCTTTTTGTTCTAGCAAAGTCATTCCATTTTTTTGTAAGGCTAGAGGAATGTCTATAGGGAACGAAGAAGCTATCATAACCTGGGTTGAAATATATAAACTTTAGGCCCTGTCTCGCTTGCATAAAAAAAAAGCTTAAAAAAGTATAAAACAACAGCGCAACTCATTATGAAATAACGGTGCAACTCATTCACTCTCTCACACGCACACAAGAAAAAAAAACCCATCATGGCACACACAACACCCCCTACCTACCTATCTACTTTGGCCAAGTAAAATTCTAAAACAAAAAATACCACACAGTTTAACAAATTTGAAATTTTTCTTGTAGGTTGAAAGGGGATGGAATTGCGAGAGAGAGAGAGAGAGAGTGAATTTTTTTTAGTCAAAAGATTACAGATTGGTGGGATTTAAAACAACACACACACACACACAAAATGGGGGTCTGCCAAGGGCTGGAAGAGAAGGTTTAGTTTATTCGTAACATAGGTCATTTCTGGAGTTGGGACTTGCGAACGAGGAAAACTCACACACACACACTGATTAATCCTTTATGTTATTTTGTTTTCTTGTAACTTTTTCGGGGATATTCGGGGGAAACCCCCTTATATCATCATACCCATCCAAGGGTGAATCAGCTCAGTAACTTTTGCAATGAGTTTTGTTTTAGTCAAGCTTTACGTTAACTTAGACAGTGTTACGTCATTAGTTGTTGCTTCATATTTTTAGTTTTCTTTCAGCTGAGTGAAAGATCAGCATTGAAATAATATCCCAAAGTGAGAGAGCATCAGTTTACCCATTAAGGAACAAGAGAGAGACTTTTGTTCGGGAAACTATTCAGTAAGAGACAATAGTCACCCACTAGGGCATTGATAAATCACAACCGTGCATTGAATTTCGTACTATCTTTGTTTAGCATTTATACAGATAAAGAAGTCCCCACCCTTCCCCCTCTTCATTAAACAGTTTTTCAAAATGATAAAACTGCCAAATTAGTAGAAGAGAAATTATGACCATGGTATAAAAAGGGTCTTTTTGGTGGAGTTACATTTTCTAACCAAAGAATATAGCGCATTACACAGATCAATCTATTATAGAATCTATTTTTTTTTTTGTCTATCAAATTAAATGGCCAACACTAACATACAGGACACGTTTTCAGTTCTTCATCATCTTTGAAAACTTTTGTTGCCTTAACAAATACTGGAATCATTCCTCCAGTACCTACAGCAAAAGAACGATGACCTAAAGCTAATAATTGAGCTCTAATACTTCCACTATGACTTGTAATACTAATAATTTCATCTTGAGGATATTCATTAAATAATTCTTGTAAAGCTTGATTAATTCTTAAAGCTTGTTCACCAACAGTTTCACGATAATCATCTTGATAATAAATATCTTCTTCTTCAAACCCTGGTTCAATTATAAATCCAAGTTTTTCATATTTGTTGGCAATTATAGAACGAGTAGATCTTTTATCACAAGTATGAACCCCCATTGTTTCACGCCAATTTTCTTGAATATAAGGATAACCAACACAAGATGGTAAATCAACTATATCATTCCAAGTATGATATAATGTATCAATAGATCTACTCAATGGAGAAACATAAAATCTTGTTGGAATTATTAAATTTTTATTTTTTAATTTATTATTAATTAATTCAATTTTCCAACTTTTATTATTATCTTTAGCTTGTTGAATACCTAAATCAGTTAATAAAGCATCAGGACCCCATATTATTTCACCATCACCATTTAATTTTGACCAATATTCATTCCATGCATCATCTCCATATTTAGTATGGGCTAAATTATGATAACCTTGACCATGTCTAGCAAGATATAAAATTTTATATTGTTCAATATTTGAATTTGATTGATTATTTAATTGATTTAATTTAGAAATAATTTCATCCCAACTTTCAATTATACCAAAATGTTCTTTTAAATAATCAAAATTACATTCATCAGTATTAGATAATGATTGTTTAAATATATTGGGAACAATTGAAAATTTCCAATAAGAATTTAATGAAGATTGATAATTTAAAAGACGAGATTGATAATCTTTAATAGATTCAATATTTATTTTAGAATCAAGAACATCAATTGTATTTGGATTTGATTTGGACATTGTCTGTGGGGGAGGGGGAGAGGAGGGAGGGTGGTGGTGGGTGTTTTGGTCTATGTGTGTGTGTTTGGCTTGTTGGTTTGGCCTTTGGCTTGTATGGTTTTATGAGTGAAAAAAAAAAACTTCGTATAAAAACTTTGTTTTAACTCTCATTGCGCAGAATCTCTTCTTTTTTTTGTGAGTGTCAGAGTGTGGGTCAGAGAGCGTGCCCCACCACATGGGGGCGAACAATATGGTATAACCTGTTAGTCAATGTATACAAGTAATATTTTTGCATTCTTTTCAAAGAGATATAACAGTTAGATAGGCAACAAGTTATACTATTTTTGGTTCCTCTTTCCCTCCCCCCACCTTTTTTTGGTAATTAACAAAATTTTTAGTACGACAGTTTGATAATTTTGATTTTGCTGCAAAATATGAAAATAAGAAGAACATAATTCCACCTAAACAAAGTGGTAAAGATGCTTAACAAAAGACTGAGATATACACATATAAACAATTGACATTCGCTATTTCTAACTGCATATTTGACACCGAGCAAAACAAACCATAATTGGTAGAGTTCACCACTTTAATTAATAGCTGAAAAACATTTTTTACCTTCATAGTTTAAGAGGGTACTATAAAAAAAAACTATTAAGAGGAGACATTTTTTTTTTCAAGTGAGGAAAGAAAAAAATGAAAAAAAAACCAACGACACAGCGACATTATGAATGAAAATTTCAATTTTTTTTTGGGGGGGGGAGGGCATTCAAAAAATCAAGTTAAAAACTTTACAGAGTAAAGAGAAGAGTTCAAAGCTAAACTGTTACTATTGATAAGTATTAAAGAAGTATAGAAACTAACCACTCACCACTCACCATACTTTATTAGACTTAGTTACCACCTTTTACTTACTTATTTGCTTGCTTTACTGTTAACCTGTAAAATTCACAATTTTTTTTTTTTTCTTTTTTTTTTGCTTCAACGAAATTTCTCCTCAGAAAAAACAAAAAACCAAATCACCAACACCCACCAACGGTACGACCTACCAACCACTCTTAAATACACCAAATATACACAACACAACTCACAACACACTACACAACTCACAACACACAACACAACACAACACACAACACAACACACAATGGCAGATTTCAATGACGATTTATATCCATTGGCATTATTAATGGATGAATTAAAACATGATGATGTTTCTAATCGAGTTGAAGCCATGCAAAAATTAGATACCATTGCTATTGCATTAGGTCCTGAACGAACAGTTAAAGAATTACTACCATTTCTTCATGATGTTGCTCAAGATGATGAAGAAGAAGTATTTGCTGTATTGGCTACTAAATTGGGTGATTTTATTCCATTAATTGGTGGTCATGAATATTGTGAACCATTAATTTCAATTTTAACTATATTAGCTTCAATGGAAGAACCTTTAGTTAGAGATAAAGCAATTGATTCATTAAATAAAATTAGTTTGGAATTAACTATTGATGAATTAAATGGAATTTTTTTAAATTTAATTCAAAGTTTAAGTCAAGGTAATTGGTTTCTGAAAAAAGTTGCTCTGTGTGGATTATTTAAAGCAGTTTTAATTAAAGTTGATGCTTCAACAAGAAAAGATCTTTTAAAATTATATTTAAAATTAATTACTGATGATTATCCAATGGTTAGAAGAAGTGCTGCTACTTCATTACCAGAATTAATTAATTTATTAACTGAATTTACCACCACCAGTTCTCCAAATTATGATGTTAATAAAGTAACTAATGAAGATTGGGAAATTATTTCAAAAATGTTTCAACATTTAATTAATGATGATCAAGATTCAGTTAAATTTTTAAGTATTGATGTTTTAATTTCAATTTTAGAATTTTTTCAAAAAATTCATGAATATAGTTTTAATTCTGATTTTTTATCAAGTGCATTGAAATTAATTAAAGATGAAAGTTGGAGAGTTAGATATACTGCTGCTGATAGATTTAGTAAAATTGCTCGTAATTTTACTCATAATGAATCTGATTTATATCAATTAATTGATCCATTTATTTCATTAATGAAAGATCATGAAGGTGAAGTTCGAAAAGCAATTGCAAAACAATTACCTTCATTTGCTAAATTATTAGCTAAATTCCCTTCAACAAAAATTACAATTTTAAATAAAATTATCCCAATTGTAAATGAATTAAGTCAAGATCCTCAAGAAAATGTTCGAAGTTCTTTAGCTTCAACTATAACTGAACTTTCTCCAATTTTAGAAAAACAAGCAACAATTGAAAAATTATTACCAATATTTTTAGTTATGTTAAAAGATGAATTTCCTGATGTTAGATTAAATATTATATCAAATTTATCAGTTGTAAATGAAACAATTGGAATTAATTTATTATCAACAAATTTATTACCAGCAATAACTGAATTAGCTCAAGATCATAAATGGAGAGTTAGATTAGCAATTATTGAATATATTCCAAAATTAGCTACTCAATTGGGTCAATCTTTTTTTAATGAAGAATTATTATCTTTATGTATGTCATGGTTATGGGATCCAGTATTTGCAATTAGAGATGCTGCAGTTAATAATCTTAAAGAATTAACTGTTATATTTGGATCACAATGGGCTCAAGTTCAAATTATTAATCGATTATTAAATCAAGATGATAAAATTGATGAAGATGAAAAAATTGATTATTCAAATTTTATTATTAGAATTACTTGTTTATTTGCATTAACAAGATTAATACCAGTAGTTGATTATAAATTATTAATTGAAAAAGTATTACCATTTGTTAATAGTTTAATAACTGATAGTGTTCCAAATATTAGATTTAATGTTGCTAAATCTTATTTAGTTGTGGTTAAATCTTTAATTGAAAATAAAGATAAATTACCAATAAATCAACAAGATCTTAAAAAATTAATAAATTTGGAAATTTTATCAAATTTAGAAAAATTGGAACATGATGAAGATGATGATGTTAGATATTATTCAACAAAGAGTATTCAACAAATTAATGAAGTTTTAGTTTAGAGATTTATATGGCCCCACCTTCCATTTTACAAATTCCCATTATATTAATTATAAAGTTTCTTTTATACATAGGGGTATGCTTTACCCGCTCAGGGATCATCAACGTCGCCCTTTTCCTCCTTTGTCTCTGGTTTTTTAATGCAAGTTCCGTCTTATATACACTTAAAATGATGCCACCCCCTCTAGGCCGAGGAAGAAGAGGCTACTGCCGTAGCCTCTTCCAATTGCTTCTTTTTCTTTTCCAATTTCTCAAAATCAAAATCAAATGAACTTCCACATCCACATGAACTACTAGTATATGGACTATCAACAATCTTAAATTGACTTCCAATTAATTCTTTTGTATAATCCAATTTTGAATCTTGTAAAATTTCTAAACTCAGTTCATCAATCATTAATTTCCCCCCAGTTTCACGTTCAAATATTAATAAATCTTTATTTTCATCAAGTGCCAGTTTTATTGAACTTAATTTTAAATCATATTGAAATCCATGACATCCACCACTTTGAACATTAATTAATAATGCACAATCATTTGGATTTGATTCTTGATTACTTATTGATTGGAGTTTTTCACTTGCACGTTGAGTGATTGCAATATGAAGATTAGTAGAACCTTGGATTAGTTTAGTGGCTTGGAAATCATTTATATCTTGTTGTGGAACATTTGGAAGTTGTTTTGGAGAATCTTTGGGTATAGCAAAGGAAGATGACTTTAGGGTTTTGTTTGGAGTGGTGGTTGAGGTGGAGTTGAGTCTGTAGGATGTAAAAACCGGTATCAGTATACGTGTGTTTCTGGGTATGCTGCTGCTCATGGCCACCACCAGCCGAGCAGTACGATATTTATATATCCTTGTCAACATTTTTTTTTACTTGGGTGGTGGTGTCTCTCTTGCTACTTGTCTGATTTGGGATGGAGGGAAAGATTTTGCTGATTAATTTAAATAATTGTTGGCGGGAAAAAGTTTTTTTTTTCTTTTTCTCTCTCCAAAGTTGCAAACTTCTTTACAAACTTCTAACCATCAATAAAAGGAATCAAAACTTTGTATTCTAGATGGAATTCAAAAGTAAAGAAAAATATACACAAATATACAAACATATAATAATAAAAAGACAAACAAAAAAACAACAAAAAAAAGGGTAATAGGTTAATATGTCCTCTCACTTAAAGAGATTTTTCTTATATATATACAACCCCACCCCTTAACGATAATCTTCATCGCTAACTCTCCAAGATCTCAAGAGTTGCAAATGTCTAAAGTTTTCTTTTGGACCTTCCATACCCCATGAGAAATATCTGAAATACCAAAAAGTACCAGCAACTAAAACATATAATCCAATAAATATAACAAGATAAGTTAATTTCTTGGTAGTACTAGCATTAGATGTATTTAATTTTCTAGTAAAAGTTTCAACTTCATAACAAAATACCAACATGGCAAAATAAAGAGCTGGAACATAATGATGAACATATGTAACTCTACCCATTATAACAAATGGCATAAAATGTAATCCCCATCCAAACATTGGATATATACCTCCCATAAGGAATAATTTCAATTTATGAGCATCAGTAAAATCAATAAATTGTCTTTGCCATCTAATTAAATAATAAAGAACCATAATTGCAAAAAATAAAACACCAGCAGTTGATGTCCAAGTAGTAGCTGGAGATCCAATCAAGAAATATTTGGCTCTTTCTGCACCCCAACCACACATTCTAATACCAACATTAAGAGTTGGCCATTGCCAAGCTGAAGATGCTAAATCATCTTGTTTATCATAATCTGGAACTAATGCATTATTGGTTGCCATCATTGCTAAATTTAATTGAACAAAATCACGTAAAAATTTAGTTTTAGGTAATTTAAAATCTTCAGGTGGAGGTGGTAATATAGAATTACGATTATTTTCAATATTCCACCAAGTTCTTTTATCCTTTTTAAATGGATTTTTATAACATACAACTTCTCCTTGTTTAAAACCCCATGCTGGTAATGTATTACCAGTAACTCCTAAATAACAACCCATAATTTCATTACGTAATCTAAAAGAAGAAGTTAATGGATGTAATCTCATTTTATCTTCATTACTTTGTTGTTCCATAATTTCAATAATCCAATTATCCTTCTTATCACCAACAGTTAAATTACCATAACCTGAAACTTCAAATTGAGAACTTGTAACTGGAGCTTTAACATCATGTGAATGTAAATTTCTACCAGTCATTTGATGCATTAATCGAACAGTCATACCATCAAAAATATATTCAATTTCAGTATTATTATTAGCAGAATCATAATGTGGTTCACCTCTAGCTCTTTGAAATACCCAATTATTATTAGAATCTTTATGACTATAAGTAGTAACTTGTTGTTGTTTAGAACCTGTTGGATAACCTTGAACATGAGAATGTAATAATCCACCAACTAATCCTTGATTCTTGAGGGTTACAATTGAATGAACAATTGAAACTTCTCTTGGACCACCACCAACGTCAGATCCAAGTAAATTAGCTTGGAAAAGAGATGACATATTTGCATCACCAGTACCTGATTTATATAATAAATCAAAATGAATTTTAAATGACATTAAAAATACTGAAAATGGAACAATAATTAATGCAAGAATTCTAGCCATCCAATGTTGAGAATATTTCTTCCAAGAAATTGATTTATCATTTAATTTATTCCAAAGATCAACCACAGTATAAATACCAACTAAAGTAGTTACAAATAATCCAACCATTTTAACTGAACAAGTACAACCAATTGAAAATCCAGTTAATAAAATCCATTTCCACCATTTTCTTGAAAATTCTTGTTTTGAATTATTAAAATTATTAAATCTTGCAAAACAAAATACTGTAGTTACTGTGAAAAATAACAACATTGAATCTAACAAGATAAATTTTCCTAAAGTAACATAAGTTAATTCTAAACAAACCATTAAAGTAAATAACCAAGTTGAAAAAATTGAAAATCCAATTTCTTTACAAGTAAAATAAGCAAATGGAACACAAAGAGCAGAAAATGTAGCATTAAATAATCTCATTTTGGTAAAATCAATATAATCAGGATATAGTTCACCAGATTTAAAATCCCAAGAACCATTATATCCAGCTAAATAACCAGAAAGACCAACTAACATTTTCCCTAATGGAGGATGAACATCATGATAAAATTCATGTCTTAAATAATAAGAACCAAATTTTCCAAAATGAGCTTCATCCCAAACAACATGATTATTGATGGAAATACGATAAAATCTAACAAAAAATGATAATAATGTGAATAATATAGGAGCTAAAATGGATTCAAGTTTCTTTAAAGAATCTACAAATTCTTTAGTTTCATCATATTTAGTTCTTTTTAAATCTTCAGGGGATGATGATGCATCAGCATCTTCATATTTGGCTTCAACTGAAGTTGGTTCACTATGCCTCTGACGAAGACCAGTTTCTTCTTGAGGTTGAATTGATGTCGATGCCATTTACAATTGGGCTCTATTGTCTTTTAATTCAAGAAAATTAAAAACACGGGATGTTGCAAAAGACAGCTGGTTGTTGTTGTTGTGGGTAGTTCTTAGTAATAAATAAAAACCAAGGGGAGGGGAGACAACAATTGAACTGTGTGTATATATAGGTCAATTCCGAGTTTTAGTACAAAAGCGTATATCTCTATATATATATCGGTTTGAATTATATAAAAAAGAAACAATTGAGTTTGGTGTGTGTGGTGCGTGCTATTGTTATCCCCCCCGTTGGAAAAAAAAATTTCATCTTTCAGTTTTGACACGTAACCAAATTTGAATGCTTGGTAGCGCGATCTCACATATTTTCCCTAATTAATGAAATTGGAGTGTAATTATATAAACAAAAGTACAGATATATATATACACAGTACAGATATATATATATATATACAGGGTAAGAGATCTCTAGAAGTCAGATAGTCTCACTTTTCAAAGGTATTCCTGACCCAGAAAACATTCTTGTAGCTTGTTTAAAAAAAGTGTAATCTAAAACTACACACTGAATATTGCTTAATATCCTCTCCCCAGGTTTAGACAAATTGCCGCTTACACACATCTTATCCATTAAAGCGTGGGTGTGTGTGCGCGTGTGTGTGGGTGTGTGTCCCTCTCTCTCTCTCTCTCTCTCTCATAGCTTGCCCTTTTTGATTATTTATCACTCTGTCTAACAGCATCCACTAAATACCAAACTATTCCTTCTAATCCATCATCATTTATTCTAAATTTCCCATCAGTTGAAATATTCAATAAACTAGAATTAAATCGTTCTATTTCTAAGTTATTAAATCTAATCTTGGTATTGGTATATAAGAAATCACATATATCTTCATATAATTTCTCTCGATATAAAACTTCTAAATCACTCTTTTGAATTTCAATAATCATATTTTTTAATAATTTAGTATTATTACTTGTTGAATAAATTAATTCAATTTCACCATTTAAATAATCTAATTTAGTCAGTAATTGATTAATTAAATTTGCAATAAATTGTTTAGGAAATTTAAATGGTTTAATAATTAATGGATAATCATTTATATCTTCTAATAAATTTAAAATATATTGATTTAATTTTTGTTTAGTTGATACTCTATTTAAAACCAATGTAAAATTATCAATATTCCCTTCAATATCTTCAACCTTCAGTATAAATACAAACATTTGTCTTGGTAATAATTTTAAATCAGCACTTTGAATTTGTAAATATTGAATACTATAAGGATATCGATCTAAATTCCCATTATATATAACCAAACCTCGAAGAATATCTTTATAAGATTCATATATTGCAGAATCTCGATCATTTACTCTTAATTGACTTCGATATTGTTCATATAAATGTTTACATAATTGTATTCGAATTTTATCCAATTGGACATTGGTTAATGTAGTTAATGGAGGTGATAATGATGTATTAGATCGACATATTCTAAATGTCAGACCAAGTAATATTGATGCTATATTTCTTTCATCCGACATGTTCTTGAGTGCGCTTTTATGGAAGGAGTGTGTGTGTCAGTGTTTATCGATGATGATGATGAAGTAGAAGAAGATAAAAAAGAATCGGGTTATTTCCGTTTTGGGTTATTTTATTTTGAGCCGCGCGTTTTGCAATTAAATTTTTTTGGTGGAGGGGTTACCCTACTTTAACAAATGGTGATCGAACTTGTTGGAAGTAGAAGCCCCCGCGGCGTAAGGTACAAATTTATTTAGATAGTAAGTGTATATATGTATAGAAGATTGTATGTGTTGCTAGACACCGACTTCTATGTTAACTTAGTGCACTATTATAATATAATTCGTTATCCCACAAATTAGTTAAGAAAAGTTCAGTTAACATAAAAATCTTTTTTATCTTGACAATGAGGAAATTGATTAATTATACTCAAAATTCTCACACAAAGAATTAATAAAGAATCATTTTTTCTCCCATTGGCTGAATTGCAATTGCTATAAAATCC
>JAKTZT010000019.1:0-62984 GCA_030578955.1 Hemisphaericaspora insectamans | reverse complement strand
ATTTTTATTTAAGTATTTCAACCAATAAGAAAGCTATTTTATCCGATTAAATTAGCTTAGTATATATATAAATACCGTATCTACAGCATAACTAAGTATTACATTCCAGAGACGGTTCTAGATACCCTCTGGAACAAATGGAAAAGAATTTCGTCAAATTTGCAACCTCACTTTGTATGTAAAAAATCTTTTTTCTCATACTTAATTAGTTGTTGCGCGAAGGGCAACTGTCTCGCCACCCCGACACATCACTTAATTTTTTTGCAACAATCTTTCGAAAAACTAAATTTCTTGCAAAGAGAAGATTAATTCAAAGAATAGTTAAAAAATACTTTAATTAGGAAAAATTGTGAATGAAGAGGATCCAAGTAATTATCAACTCTTGTTTCTTTAGAAAGCTATATGGTTCATTTTAGTTGTAAAATTTCCCTAACACTTTTGTTTTAGACTTCTTACCCGGACAATATGGGATGTGCTTTTTTTTTTGGATTTTCACGGTTTTTTTTTTGTTCAATCAAGCTCATCCTTATTACAAACCAGACCAAACAATCATGTTTACATAAACCGAGCTAATCTTTTGGGTATGTAATATTTAATACCAATCGCCATCCATAGGAGATAGCCTTTTAATTTTAATGATGATAACTTCCTTTTTATTCATACCAATTACGAGCATTTTTTGAAGTTCATCGCCGTTCTGGCAATATATGGCTTTATTGCAATGATCCGGTATATTTTGTCATAGTTACACTGATTAACAAATTTCGTTATCCTCCTTGGAATAAGCGGTTTTTTGTGAAGAGAGACGATGTACTAACTGTTATTTCTAGTTGAGTTTGGTTTTATAGCAGTATGTGTAGATAGGAAATAAAACGAAATTTATCAATATTGTTTTAATGTTGTAGAGATCTAATAGGTTCGACTAAGAGGATAGGAGAGATTGAAAAATGAGGGCCAGCGCGTCTCAGATGTCATTATTGATGTTGCAATTGTGGCTTTCGAAAGCGAACTGGACTGAAACTTCTTGTTGGCTGGAGTTGGCTGGAGTTGGATCGAGCTGGATCGAGGAAAACAGCCCATCCTTAATTCCCATACACACAGACCCGTCTTATTCTATCAGTGTAGATTCTATCAGTGCAGGTGCAGACTTCTGAATAACATATGTAGTGCCTTTTGCGACACAATTAACGATTTCTTAATCATCTACAGGATCCCTATTTTAAATAAATATTACCGGAGAAATTCTTGCTGGCTTTTATTATACAAACTAAGTAAAAACTGAATAATGACTATTAAATAAAAAATATATATTAGGTCGTTATAATTTAATTTTCATCTTCAACAACAACAGTTTGTAAACCCTTGGTGGTTGGAACAATAACTGGTTCGACATAGGCGAACAATTTTTCCTTAGCATCTTCTTCATCATTTCTCTTTCTGGAAATTCTTAATCTTAATCTGTTTTCAACACCTTGGACACCTCTCTTCCATAATTGAACATTCAATTTTGGGTCTAATCTGACATCAGAAGTACCCATATGTAAAGTGGCAAACTTCTTGATTTCCTTGACAGCCTTTGGAGCTCTCTTCTTGAAGTGAACACCGTGTAACTAGACAGAACAGTTAGTATATCCATATTTGCAAAATATGACCATGATAATGAGGGGAGAAGGGGGAGTGGGGTGTGCACGAAGTTATATATGCTGCGAGAAAGTTCGGGTTGATTGAACATGGTAGTTCATGTATTTGTCATTAATCTACAGAGAGAGCCGATATCTCTGACTAAACGTTCAACTTGACTTCTTTCATCTGTTGATCATTTCTTACTTGCACTTCTTAATCGTTTTATGGGCCGTTTGATAATCACATTTTCATTCTGTAGTTAGAAGTAGTCTTATATGCCTTCTAGTCGTGCCATACTAGTTTCTTTAATCCAAGTAGTCTCATGATAATTTTTCATCTTTCACTTTTTATTCATCTTCGTGGTTTCCCTTCGATCTCATTCACCAGTTAAATCTCATTTTTGTTTTCTACATACTCTCTTGTGTAAGTTGATAGTGTATTCACGAGTAATAACGTCTTGTAAGGCCATTATGGATATTTGATGTTAAACTATACAAAGGTCTAAAACTGTCAACTGTTAACTAATTCAAAAATTTTTGTTTAATAAAATTTTTTCAGGTAGTATCAAAGTACTCGCACAAGCGTAGCGAAACCGTTTACAGTAGTGAGAGTCCTCTCACACTGCGCAGTCACAAAGAGAAAATAAACACCAATTGTGCTGTTTGGGAAAAAAGATTTGGTCGTGCAATTTGTTCAGGTTGAAAGAATACTGCATCTATTAGCACGAAAAAACAATTTAAAAAACCACAGAACGTGCACAATCACGTGCATGAATATCAATTTTAGGGTTCCAGACCTAATCCCAGATAATAGTTTGGGCTACTTACTCTAGACAATACACTTTATTTATAAAGCTATTCCAATGACCATTCAACTCCTTACAAGCGAAATCTAACCATCCATCCTCATCGCCATGTAGTTCATTTTGTTCTTTGTGCTTCTGTAATACAATCTTACCACCATCGCTGACTTCCACTAGTTCAAATTGGGAATAACTATTCAAAATATCCCAAAGTCCTAACATCGAACAGATAATTCTAGTGGTTATCTTTTCTTTCTGGACCATGTCAATCAAATCAGCCAATGAGGGACGAGTCAGTATTCTGAGTTCGGGATCCAAGTCTTCATTTCTTGATGGTGGTATTGTTCTTAGGGTGTATGCTAACCCTAATAGGCTTGATCTTATTTGTGTTGATTCATATACTTCCTTCCATTTTCCATTAATAACCCGAGATGCGACACTTGGGTCTTTGTCAGTCAGATAGACTAATGTTTCCACAATAATGCATAATAAAGTAACATTTGCGAAATATGTACCATATTCGGCACCTTCTTCATTCTTCTTTAGTATAATCAATTCTCGACGAAGATTAAGTAAGAAATTACGTAATGTAAGATAGTTGTTGGAAATCAATAATATTACAATTGTATCATAACTCAAATTAACCAATTTTGAACTTAATTCAATCAGTTTTGTTGACGCTGTTGTTGAATCACGTAACCGAAGCTGATAATTCAATTTATATATTTCATTAACCAAATTCATATTGGGAATTGATTTTAGACGTAATAATAATATCAATAAGCGATGTTCAATTAGGGATTGGTTATTTCGTGGAAGTGGATAAACCGGACTCATGCCCAGTAGAGAAGGTGGGGATGTATTATTTGTTGTTGAATATGATTCTTGAAGATAAAGAGCATTGTTTAGGTTTATGGCTTCTTTCTTGGCATAGTTCAATTGATCATTGAATAGGTGTAGAGTTAATCTAATTGACCATAATTTGAGTAAATCTGAATATGAAGTTGTGGTGGATTTTAAAAGATAATAAGTTTTATTGATTGTTGATGTATAATCGTAATTGTCTGATTTGAGATCATTGTAAAGATCTTGGATAGATATTTGTTCAGTTGGTGGTTCTGATGTTGGAAGTTTTAGAAATAACGAATCTTTAGATATATGTTGTGTCATTAGGGGAGTTGTGTTTAGCGTGATGTATTATGTGTCTTGATTCTTACCAACGGCCGCAGCAAATGAAAATTGAGATTGAGGTAAAAAAAAAAAGAACACACATTTCACTAGCACAGGTTATTGTAAGCATATATACTACCACCAACAATGTCCCTGCACACTGAGCTCCTACACCAAGCCAAATTGAATCAAATTAACGATCTAAAACAATCAGCAATCTATCTGAAACAACTAATGCATTCAATCTATTCAATCATAAAATCAAACTCGGATAATTGTTCAAGTACTACTTCGTCTTTATTGGATAAAATAACAACTATACACCAATTAAATAAAGAGATAGACCGACAGTTGAATGAAGATATAGCTATGAATTATTATGAACTTATGAAATATAAAAAGAAATTAGCCAAAGCAATTCAAGATTGCCATCATATTTTAAATCAAAATGGTAAAAGTTTAGTTGATGAATTACAACTTAGATCAGAATATATTGATCAAGATTTACGCATATTAGAACATACGTTAAAATTAATAAAGAAATGACAATTGATTTTTTATTTTAAGAAATGACTTAATATTGTTAATAATAGTTACATCGTTTTACTTTTCTTATTTCTGGGGGGTTTCGTAAGAATGAAAGGATCATGGTAATCCTCGAGCTGCTCTTTCCCAACGTTCTTCAGCTATCCAACCTGCATTTATAATCTTCATAAGATCAGAAAGATTTATCCTTTTATCATGTTTTAATTCTTTATTCTTTTCAATTAAATTAGTATAGATTTTCACATAACAATCTTTAGGAACATGTTCAATAGAAGTCTCAGCTAATCTTTGACTTAATTTATTTGCTGGATCATTTGATTTGCAAGTTAACCATTTTTTACGACGATATTCCCACAAGGTAGTTCCAATATTTGATTCATTTAATAAAGTAGACTTAGAATCAGTATCACTGCTTGAACTAACAGCAGTAGTATTATTATAAGTTTCAAATTCTTTTCGGAGTTGACAGAAATCTAAATCACGGAATGCTATTTCATTATATTCAACCTCTGACGTAAACTCATCTTCCTCTTCATCATCGTCATAACCTTCTTCTCGAGTAGGTTCTTCTATCCTTGTTTCTATTGAACTATATCTTGTTTCATGTGGCAGTGACGATGATGGAATATGTTGGTGCACCTGTTGCAGCGGTTGTTGTTGTTGTTGTTGTTGTTGTTGCCGTATTATGTCTTGTATTGTAAAATGTAACTTATCAGGAATCAAAGTAGCTGAAGACCTAACATCATTACTACTATTATATGCAGCTGCCATATTATCCAAACTTTTATATTTTTTATAATCTTTGATGAATCTTTCTTCTGTTGAAGTATATCCTTTATTATAATGTTTAACAAGACGTTCAAACTCGGTATCTTGATCAGAATTAACAAAGAACTCTTCTACTATTTCTTCTGAACTTAAAACGTCTTCTGATATAGATTTTAATTTAAGTAACAAGAGGTTCCACTCTATGGATATTTTCTTGAAAAAGCCAACTTTTTTCTTCTTTTTTTGTTTGTTGGCGACAGTAGTTAACGAGGGTTGCGAGGGTATAGAAGCAGAAGCTTGCGTCGGTAGTTGAGTTTGAGTTGACGGGCTTGAAGGAAGTGGAGGTAATGCTGATGTTTTAGTTCTTCTACTTAGTTGAGGTAATTGTTGTCTTTGAAGAATGGTATTACTATTATTATTATTGATATTATTACTACTGGTGATATTAGATTTTAATTTTGGTACTGATATTGATTTTCTTAGAAAAGCCGGTTTCGGTTTATTAGGTAGATTGGAAATGTCACCTGTGCTGTGGACCACTTCATTCATTTATATGAGTATATATTAGATAACCAAGTAAAAAGTATCTGATTTGCAATGAAGTTTGGAATATGTTTCTCCTAATGAATCGAAGATTTAGTTGTGTCTAGATTTATTGAAAGTAGCGGTGTGACAATGATATATATGAGGTAATGATACCTTATAGGCTATAGATATAGTAGTATATCTTGTTATTTATGAAATCTGTATAAAAATAGTGAAAAAGGTAAAAAAAAATAGAATGGGCGGTTAATTTTGAATTTTATATTTTTTTAATACGAAATGAACAATGGAACAATTTGAATGAAATGATTCTTTTTTTTTGCCAACAAAAAAAGAAAGTCACTTGATCAAAAATAATTTTGTCAAATTAAAACTTTAATTTCATTTGAAATTCTTGATGTCATTAATGCCCTCCCAATGATTTGATTTGAGATCCCTTTCCATATTTCTTTTTTTTTCATTTCCAATCTTAAAAATTGTTGACATATTTGAGTCACTGAAGTTCATGATGATTACTCAAAAACACTTTTGAATCACTGTAAATATACTGATCTAAGTCAGAGAAACATCAAAACACTTAAGTCATTGGCAAATACTTCTCCCCATTCTCTTTATTGTTTTTTTTTTGATATTATTCCGAGTTAGCCATTTTTAATTAGTTTTTGTGTGTCACTTGTAATGACGTTTTCATAATAGCACAATCAAAGCACAGTTCAAAGTTTAACCCCACAATGGAGATTTTGCGTAAAGCCTCGCCTCTAAAAGAGGATTTCGAGGATTTTATTACATAAAGATCCTATCTCCGGAATATATAGGGAAAATACATTTTAGGCATACTATAATCATATAACTATTTCAAACTTTCAAGCTCTTATGACTTAATCAAACCGTTTTACTCCACCGCAGTCTTTTTAGCCAAGCAACTATCGAAAACTAAGACACGTTGGGCCAACCCGGCTTCGCATTTTGAAGTGTTTTTTGTACTTTTTTTTTTGCAACCTTAAACACATCTTCTCTCACAGGTACCATTTCAACTAGCAATTATCTCATTCTTCTATGATTTGCTAGTTGCGATTTTAGTAGTGTACTGATTTAACCTATCCTGGAAGAACACTGCCCCTAATTTTTCTTTTCCTAAAACTTTAAAATTTATTGTCTTCAGTATGTCTTGGCTGTGGCTCGTAACGAAATTTCCAACACGGATTTGGACAACTATTATTACGGGAAGAACTAAGAAAATACTAATCATTTAATACAATATAATACATAAATATAAATGTTTACTAAGGGTTAGTGGCTCCACAAGCTTTGATGTCTTTATTCTTTTCCACCTCTTGCCTCATTATCATTCTCCTTCGCGTCATTCTCCTTGGTGTATTTTTGTTTAATCTTCTTATACAACTCATAACTAAAGATCCAACCTTGTTTATCTCTATTCATCAACTCATTTTCCCTGGCATCACGTTGTAATTCCAATTCATATAATTTATATATAGATTTCTCACCAAGATAACTATCCCTCATCTCCCATCTAAGATTATATACACAATATGATAAACCAGAATGATGATTCTTATTACTACGACTATCCCAATTTCGTGAATTAATTCCATGATTATAATATCCAATATACTGGGGTAATGTTGGCAATAGTAAAATTTCAACAGCCAAATCTCCATATACACCTTCATCAACACCTTTACTTTCATTCAGTATTGCACTTGGTTTTATAAAATCAGTTGGCTTCCAATTTGGATTCCATCGAGATAGATTAATAGCATGGTCAAATAGACCAAGATGGCATAATACGTCAATCAAATCGGAATCATCTGTATATACCCCACCAGCACCTCCCCAGACTTTTCTTAAAATTACACCATTGTTCATATCCTGTTTATATTCCACAAGATATCTAAATGGAATCTTGATTTCAATTATAGAATTGATGTATTCCGTAGGTAAACCAGGTATACATGGAATATATCTAACACCACCACCATTGGCCAAAACCTCCTGTAGTCTTTTCTGATAAGCGAATTTGATTTCTTGGAATCGCACTTGATGTTCTGGTTTAAGTCCATACAATTGAGATGTTTGAAGAGTGTCCCAGGTAGTAGTAGGGTTATAGATGATAGTACCGAGATAGCTTCGTTTTGGGAAATATTCCTTCATGATTTCGACAATTGGTTCAATATTCAAATCCGGACGTGGTTTGGTCTTGATACGAGATGTAACTTGTTTAGTCTTATCTGCAATTGCATCCTTTTCAACCACATTTGGAACAACGGCAACTTTTTCTTGTACCTTACTTTCTCCTTCTCTTTCTTCTTGTTCATGCGCATGGTGACGGTGGTGATGATGGTGGTGACGAGGATGATGGTGATGGTGATGATGGTGATGATGATGATGTGGATGCTGATGCTGGGCATGGGATGGTTGGATCTGCGATTTCTGTATTTCTTCAGTTTGAGTAGCAGCGGAAAATGATGGTCGTTTTTGGTTAGTTAATGGAGGTGATCGCTGCTGTGGTTGTTGTTGCGGTGAATGCTGCAGTTGTAACTGTGGTGGCTGCTGCTGTTGCAGTTGCTGTTGTTGATGATGGTATGTTTGCTCCTGTGTTTGGTGAGTTCCAATAGCAAGTTGATGAGGTAATTGGTGAATTCTGGGAAGTTGGGCAGTTATTTGGGAAGAATATTGTGATTGATACAGAGGAAGATTTGGACGGGGTAATTTCTGCTGTGGCTGAAAGGATTGCTGAGGAGCAGATGTAATACTGGCAATCGAAAATGTACCGGATGATGGTTCCGATTTGGTGTAATCAAACTTTAATCTTTTTGTCGATGGATCTTCATTTTGGAGCCCTTGTTGCGAGGATGGCGGTGAAAGTGAGGGAAGTGATGGTCTTGATGTTGTTATTGGAGAAGAGCTTGATAGCTGTACCGCAGCAACTGTTGGCGGTGATGTTTTATTTAAAAAACTGGAAATTCCTAAATGGGAGGCAGGAGGTAGTTTATTTGTAGTTGAAGCAGCAGTAGCACTAGTAGAAGGTGCATTGGTTGAAGATAAGAAGGATATTGGTGGTAACCTTATACCTTGATGACCATGATCATGTGATGACATATTATCGTAACTAATAAATATGCTTAAACAGTTAAGCAGAGTTTTTTGATTGAGCTTTCTTTGTTTTTTACGACGTTGACAAAAAAATTTGTCTCTCTCTTTTTCACCCCTCAAAAAAAAAAGTTTTTTTCTTTTTTGCCCATAGAAAGATTAATCCTTGTTGAGCTAACACATCCACAAAAACAAGTACTCAGCTAATAAGAATTACATATGTCTATGTGTGTAATGTTAGTAATTATTTGATTGAGTGACAATTGGAAACAGCTCTCGGAGAATTATCCAGAATTAGTTTTTATTCAGTCATTACGTCAAAAAGGTTAAATGTTTTAATACGCCAAGTCATTCATGTGGGTTAATTAATTTTTTTTATTTCATTTGTGGAACATGTTAATCGACCGAATCTTTTATGAGGAGAGATAAAGTTTGGGGATTAGATTTCTTCAACTTATATGAACATATTTAAAACTCATATCCTTATAACTACGTATTTATAGATTCCTAAAAAATTAAACAAAAACGTCGACAAAATAAACACCGACCACAAGTTATTGAACACAATATCCACCAACTACGTAAAAGTTTTTTGCATCAAGTTTATCGTTGAGCACATCCATAATGAACCACTTGATTATCCTTAGTGACGGTAAGTATACTATAAGCCAATCTTTTCTTACATATAGCACACATCTGTTTACTTGAAGATAGTTTATATGAATCACTTTGTAATTCAACCACTTTCGCCTCAAGATTTATTGCACCAACTTTATACAATTGGGCAGAAATACGACTATCATGAACACGTTGTTGAATCTTACCAACTTGATTAGTTGAAAATCTGGATAATTTAGACAATGGGTATGAATCAGGTAAACTCGCTAAAGTTCTTAATGTAGACATTTTAGATCCCTGTAATGATAGTAACCGTTCTATTAAATCGATGTTATCTTGATAATGAACCAATAGATCTTCTAATAATTTATGAAATAAACATTCACCTGCTTTAACTCCATTAGGACGACAATAGATTTCAGAACAATACTCCATAGCGGCATCCAAATCATTTAATTGATTGAATAATACATCAATGGATTTTTCGTGTTCTTCTAATCGTTTATATATAAAAATTGTGAATCTTAAAAAGTTATCGTTACTTGTAGGTATATGTTTTAATACAGCCCAAGGATCATATTCTTTGCCAGTTCTCAATAATTCAAATAGTTTGGTGTAATTCCTAGAATTATAAAATTCATCATGTTCGATATTCTTGGGCAGCTCTTTTAATTCTTGAAGATATAATATGCATAATTTAGTTTCGAATTTCAGTAGTTGTTTAGCTTTAGCTAATTTTGCAATAAAATCACTTTCAAATAACAACCATTCCAAATATTCAATAGCCAAACTCGAATCTTTTCGATCATTAACGAAATAATTTGATACTCTTGAATTATCATAACTTTCACATTCATAAGTATCATTCATAAATATCAATCGACAATGACCTTTTCGTTCCACGACATTTTCATCCAATATCCAATTCGAATATTTGAAAATTAAATCCAAATCATCATTTTTCAATTTTTGTAGGTATTGAATCGTTAATGCCGGACCTCTCAAATAATCATCCAATAAATTGTCATCCTCGTTTGAATGTTGTGTATCTACTTCTTCGTCATTATGTGATAATTTATACAACATTTCCAATGCTTCTTCGTGTAACGACCGACCAAAATAAAAATCAAGTAATTCTTTGATAAAATTAGGTTGTTTAAAATTTCGTTGTTGGAAATGATTATGAATGTTATTTAATAAACATTGATTCACAATTTTTGAATCACATTTATTTGAAGGAAGTCGTAATAATGGACCCAATAACATTGGTTTAACATAGAAGTAACATAAGAACAATGATGTATCTATAATGGTTGCAACTGTTTCTAATAACTGACCTTCATCATGACTGATATTAGGATATATATCTTCAGGGAATAAATCCACACCCTTCCACTTGATTGTATGTTTATCTTTGAAATTTGAAAGGATTCTTCTTTGCTCAGTAAGATAAACAATTAAATTATTTACCGCTTTTATAAATCTCCTGATATTAGCCTGAGCTTTTACTTGAGAAACGGATTTGAGTTGTGAACCGGCGGATAAAGTAACAAGTCGTCGTGATGCCGTGTCTGCGGTATCATAATCAGATTCAGAAATTCCCAAATGTAATTCAAGATCCTCAATAGTGACACGTTTGACAGGATTTGCTTTACCAATATCATAATTTTTAATCACTTCTTCATTTTCATTTTCATCTAGTTCGCGAGGAGAACGAAGGAGAGTTCTTTGTGCATTTAAAAATTCAGGGAACAAATCAAGGATATCATTAAAGGAAACTAGCCATTCCGAAGAAATTTCAACTAATGATTCATGAAATTTGGAATATGATTCAAATAAGATAATTACTTTAGATGTATATAACTCTCGTAATTTCATTTGTTTGCTTTTGAGTGGGTCCATGTCAGGATCGACTTGGAAAATACCATCTGCGACGTCTAATTTGGTAACCAATGAAATACACTTCTCAAGTCCAATATATTTTAAATCACTATGTGGATCCTTTATAGTCCCAGACGAACAGCTTTTATTAGAAATACTTAAAAACTGTTCAATTTGTCTATGGAATGAAGTGATTTCAAATTGAAAAATGTTTGATCCAGATGCAAGATTGATAATATTCCCATAAATACTAGTATATATTTGGTTGGAGTTAATTTGATGATTGAATTTTTGAATTATATCTCCATTTTCGATATCTAGAACTTCTAATTTTTTATTATAAATCACAAGTAAATACATCGGATATACGGAAATGATTGCGATTGGAACCACTATAAATTTTATAGGTGACACAGTAATTGAAGCTGTTGTAGATTCGTCTTGCTTTTCCAATTTAACAACCTGGGTGTCTCTAATTAGTAATAATTTATCTTCTTGATCAATTGGAACTGTCCACGACATTGGCCCCGAGGAAGTTAATCCAAAATAGCTAAAGGATGTATTATGAGTGAAAACGTTACTTTCATCAACCGGTAATGCAGAAATTGTGAAATTTTGAACAATATCACAAATTAAATAATCATTCTGAAGTCCAATTATAACTTTATTATCCTCGATGTAGTGCTCAATCGTTCGTATTCTATCCTTTAAAGATTCTTCATGGATTTTATTAAATGTAAACACATTTCTTGATTTATTCAATATTTGAAATACCAACAATTTCTTTCTTATACCCAACAATAACAACCTTCGGTCATCTGACTCTAGGTACATCATATCTGCACAAGTTCTTGAATCATCAAATTTATGAATTTGATTAATATGAGAACCAACGATTTCAAAAATTCGTACTGATTCTGGTGTTGTTGTCAATATTATTGTTTTATGAGTATCTTGAGGAGAAATTGGTAATATTTTGATCATATTGATACTAGATTTATCTTGGTTGATGTTTTTGAAGGATTTCAAAAGTATAAATTCTGCTGACTTTTCATTGTCTTTAAACAATCCTTTAACGTCATTAAATGTTTTCATTGACCGAATTGAGATTGCTTTCTTAGATATAGTAGATGATGGTGACTTTGGTTGTCCTGATTCGTCAATTTCCTTGTCTTGTTGATGATGATGCCGAGATGAATATATTAATAAATCGCCATTGGTGAATCCAACATAGAGTTTACCTTGCTCTTGGTGAATTGACGAGATTCTACCATTACTACCACCACTACCGCCAGTGTTATTGCTATTAGGTATTCGTATTCGATTATGTGGTTCTATTATATCTATATTCATGTTTATTTGGGGAACCCTACATAAAAAAAAGAGAAGAAGAAAGTTCTAACGAGGAATTTTTTTTTTAACTGTGCTGCACCTTTTAAACTCGACTAACAAAATTGATAACACCAGAACAATACTTAACTAAATCATCCATAGTTTCTTCTTGATTTAACGAACCATATTCATTCAATGCTGAATGTAATCTATGTTCATTAGGAGAATTATGAATGACATCACCATGATTCTTTAAGAACATGCCAAGTATAGCTTCATAAATTTCATAATTCTGATTAGTTTTAAACCCACAATTTAAAGCTTCAACAAAATTACTCATTTCATTTAATGGAGGGAATGAAGTTATAGATCTGATTTCTAAATCAGTAGTAGATGGAGCTAATTTTATCAAGAATGACAAGAACTCGGTATAATCTTGCTTTTCAGAACCTTCTCTCAATAACCTTGTGAATTCAGATTCAAATGAATGGCCAGTTTCTGATTTAAGTTGGCGTAATCTACTTTCTTCTTCTTCTGCATTTCCAGTACTTTCATATTGTAGTTTACCTTCAGCGACTGAAGCACGATCACCAACCGCTTGACCAGATAAGGATAAGAAGAATGGAGCCTTGATTGGTTTCTTTGGTGCTTCTTTAGGTTTATTTCTTTGTTTGATAATATCTAAATGAAGTAAAGTATTATATTTAGATCTAGGGCCAACTGATAACGTAACCAAACTTTCATCAATTTGCTTAACAGTATCATACCTTTCGGTAATTGGACCTTCTTCATTATCTTCAATTTCCAAAGCACCCTCCAAGAGAGTTGAACCTGCATCACCACTGACATTTGGTAATAAAATAGTTGAAAAATCACCCTCTTCAACATGTCTGGTTGAAATTGGTTTGAATTGGGCTCTATTAGTCCAAAGCGAAATACCATTACCTGAGACATGAGTAGTTGCTAAGAAATCACCCAATGGTGAGAATTTCACCGATGTAGCAACAATCGGTAAAACAACCCCATCTATGCATCCACCAGTAGGTAAATCCCATGTTCTTAACGTAGAATCCAATGCAACTGAAACAACCCATCTACCATCTGGAGAGAAATCCATTCCCGAGATTCTATTGGTATGGCCATATAAAACCCTGACGATTTTTTGTGTAGTTACATCAACAACAACAATTGATAAATCATCTAATGCACAAGCAATAAGATCGGATGACTTATGATAAACCATCGAAGTGATTGGTGATTCTAATTGCAATTTACCTAAATATTTTGATTTTCCAAAATCATAGAATCCAATCAATCCATCTAAACCACAACTAACCATTTTTCTATTCATTCCATCAATTGCTAAACCAGTAACTGATTTCTTATGTAATACATATTTCTTTCTTAAGATACCAGATTGTAAATTATATACTCCAATACCACCAGACGCAGAACCAACTAACCCGAAATTCCCACATTGGGAAATACATACAGATTTAATATTTCCCCCATCAATAGTGTTCAAAACATGACGACCTACTCTTTTGTTTCTAGAATCCCAAGTTCTGGCAAATGTCTCATCTTTATGGGCAGTTAAAACATTATCCCATTCACCTTCTCTAGCTTGTGACAGAACAATACTAAATATTTCTGGGAACTTTTCACGAAGTGAACTAACTTGTCCAGATTGTCTTTTCCCATCCTTAGATTTATGTATTCTTTGAGACATTTCTTGTGCTTGGGCATCCTTTCTCAAGGAGAAACTCCAGAATGATCTATCTCTACTTGCACTCAACATGAAATGAGTTTTTTCTTCTTGTGGGAATTCAATAGCAATAGGCGGAGCAGAATGTCCACCTCTAGATCTAAGATGACGTGGAGGGGAAACAATAGAAGAATTGGAAGTCGTCAAACTTGGATCAAATACAAATTCTTTCAAATGATTATCACCACCATTGGTCAAAACTATCGGTTGACCATTTAAGAATTTGACATTCGAAACACCTCCATGGGTATCTTTATGGGCATTTCTTAAAATATGAACACGGGATTTTTTGTTTAAATCGTAAAAGAAAAGATCACCATTATTTAAGCCAGCAACCAAATGAGGAGATCCGTCAGTTCTGAATGAAACAGATGTGACTTTGCTTGAAGATTCTGCTCCTGACGTGACAATCTTAGTTCCTAAAATCTTGCCTTTCTTCAAATGATATAAGAATACACTACCGGTTGTGGAACCAATTGCGACCACATCTAATACTGGTGCCGAGTCAATAGCTGATAAACTTTCACCAAAAAAGTTCTCCAGAGATCTGTATAATAACTTTCCAGAACGAACATTAATGATAAAAATACCACCAGTACATGCAACAACAATCTTATTTAAATAAGTTGGTGGATGAATCAACCCAACAACTTCACCATCGATTGCGGAATTAATGACTTTGATAGTAGTGTATAATTCAGTTTGATATTTAAATCCTGATGTCTTTTTGAAAACGCTTATATCACCTTCATTGCTAGCTGCAATAAGATATTCCCCAAAAACACTCATATGAGATATGTATCCAGATTTAGACCCAGTGCATTCTAAAGTATGTTCCAATCTGCCTCTTTTATAAATTCCAATTTTGGTTCCATATGCTGCATACACGTAATGATAATGAGCCGCAAGACAAGTGATCTTGGTTGGTGTTTGTGATTGAGAGACAAATAACAAATGTAATGTAGCTAAATCATAGATTTGAAATGATCTTCCAACTGAGGTAACTGCATAAAAAGTTGAACCTAAAGTACCAATTGAAAATGGAGTTGAATCGGTGACATTACCTAAAACTCTAAATGGACTAAATATTTTCGAAGGTCTTGCTGGTTTTGAAGATGAGATAGACACTCCTCCCTCTGTTCTTCTTCTCTTCTCTACTTGTTCAACCATTTGGGTGTGTTACTTAAAGGTATTGTGGTGTCTGCGAGGGATTCAAATTTTCAGATAAAATATTTTTTTTTGTTGATGCTCATCGCGCACACTAACATAACAGCAAAGGAATTTTATATTATAATCACAGAATAACTCAGGAAGAGGAACGTTATATAATAGAGAGACTCACGTCTCATTCAGTAATAATAATACTTATGAAGACGCCCGTCAATATATACGAGGTTAATATGATTTCTTTCTCGAATTTTTGGATCCTGAAAGAGTACTTGCTGAATAGTTTTGGTAATCTCGAAAAAACAATATCCTTGAGGTTTTAAAACCAGCCGAAAGGGGGACTTTGATTCATCCAAAGCTTGAAAGCGTGCGATTCAAAAGAGAGAAAGCATCGGCTCTCTTGATGCAAGAGATTGTTACTGAAATCTTCAAGTATCTTCTCCCTCGCAAATTTGTATATATGGCTGTTGACTGCTTGATTAGCGACTGAGGGGGGTATTTTGAGTTCTCTTTGTTACTTGGTAGCCCTCCTCCTGAACAGCGATTTTAATAAATGACGCCATTTTTTTTTTGATCATCACCCCAGTTTTCAGATTTTTATAAACTTTTTACATTTGATACTTTTATCAATATACCCCACATTCAATCTCCACCTTCAAAAAAAAAATGATTCTTATAAGAAGCTGTCTAATCCTTTTAGAATTTCCGGGTGACTTTCTCTATCGCTTTTTCTTAGTTTCCACAAAATTGAAAGATGACCGAAGAAACATACGCTCCATTCAGTGAAAATTATACCAGATCAGATGTTCGAGAATATATCAGAGATTGCTATTCCTGGTTCTTTAGAGAAATTCAATATATGAGACCAGTTCAATCGGAAATGAATTACAAATATGCACTACTCGAAAGACTTCATCCTGGATTTACCGACGCCTTGAAAGCTGCAGATCGAGGAGAATTGAGTCTTGCGCAATTAGACCATTTACCCAAGATCAAGTTTAGAGGGAAAGCACTAATCTATTTCTTCGAAGAATTTGTTACCGAAATCTACAAGTCGTTCTTATCCCATAACAGATCACAAGATTATAAATTGAAGGAACATTTAATTAGTGATTATATAGGAAAGATTGATACCCATGACCTTGAGGCTCATTTGAAAGTACACCATTAATCAAAACTCAAAGTCAGAAAATTGTAATTAGAAGGAAATAAGTGCGCAGTGATGAAAATAAACTTATATAGGAGATATTGCCTACGCTCTGGGCTACCAATCATCGAATCCTTTCTATTAGCAAAATTTCTAATAGACAGTGAATTCAAAGAGATTTATCGATATAAGATACCGGAGCACTTGTATAGTTTTATTATATACTATGTAAAGGTATATCCTTCTCTAGTATGTTTAGCCAAAGACATAAGCAATAATTAGCACATTGCTTGTTGCAGCTCATCTCACGAGACTATTTTTTTTTTTGCGATTTCTTTTTTGCTTTAAGCTTCTCTCCATCTTCAAGCTTCACTGAATAATATGACTAGCCCCCAAGAAAAGAGACCACTCGAGTCTTCAGAAGAAGTCTCTACTACAGGATCAATACCTCCAGAAGTCAAGAAACAACATACAGACAACTACACAAAAGGAGTAGCAGCGATCAAGCCAGAGTTTTTACTTACTAAAACCAATGAAATCGTGGAAGATTTCTATGATGATGATGAAGCAGAAGGTGGAGATCGTGACAAAGACCAACAATTACAACAACAAAAGGGAAAACGTAAGAGAGGGCAAAACAAGAAACGTGATCTTAGACAAAATAAAGAAAGTTTAAGATTGTGTTCTACCTTATTAGACCCAGAAAACATTAGAGAATGTTCTTTTGGTGCGGACCAATGTAAAAACACCCATAATGTTGAAGAATATTTGGCATCAAAGCCAGAAGATATTGACGGTATTTGTCCTGTTTTTAAGGCTATTGGATATTGCCCTACTGGGTTAAAATGTAGATGGTTAAAATCTCATTATAATAACGAGACTGGATTTTTGATCAAGGATATGGAAAGATTAGAACAAAGTAAAAAAGAAATGAATTATGAAGTTAATAAGATTGACGCAGAATTCAAGACTCAATTACGTAAGAAAACTTATAAATTTGAAATCTCGGACCCGATTATTAAATATTTAGACTCCACTGTGAAAAATGATGGAAACTTGGCCAAATTGGAAGAAAACAAAAACTCTCAAGCATCATATGTTGAAGCACCGTTTAAGATTGCCGAAAAGAAAAAGATCAATTTACGAAATGCTAAGATTGTATCACCTTTAACCACAGTTGGTAACTTGCCATATCGTCGTCTTATGAAAACCTTAGGTGCCGATATCACTTATTCAGAAATGGCACTTTCAATTCCTTTAATTCAAGGGAATAATTCGGAATGGGCATTGCCTAAAGCTCATGCAACTGAATATCCAGGTTTTGGTGTCCAAATAGCAACAGCTAAGCACTATTCGGCTGCCAGAGCTGCCGAAACAATCTATAGACACACAACTCATGTTTCTGAACTTAATTTAAATTGCGGTTGTCCAATTGATTTGTTATATAGACAAGGTCAAGGTTCTGCATTGTTAGATCAGCCATCTAAATTATTAAGAATTCTCAAAGGGATGAATGCAAGTTCTGGGGATATTCCAGTGACTGTAAAGATTAGAACTGGTACCAAAGATGGAAAAAATACTGCTATTAATTTAGTGGATAGACTTTTATCCGAAGGTGATGTTGCTGCTATTACGTTACATGGTCGTTCAAGACAACAACGTTATACTAGAGAAGCCGATTGGGGATATATCGCTGAAGTTGGACAAGTTGTCAAGAAGTGGAATGAAAAGAAAGAAGAAGATAAGGAATCTACTGACGTTCAACCGACATATTTCGTTGGGAATGGCGACGTTTTCACTCATTTGGATTGGTATAATGGTGTTCAGATGGACGGAATTGATTCTGTTATGGTTGCAAGAGGGGCTCTTATCAAGCCATGGATTTTTGAAGAAGTGGAAGCACAGCAATATTTAGATAAATCATCAACTGAAAGATTGGCAATGTTGGGTAAATTTGCTGGTTTTGCAATTGAACATTGGGGATCCGATGAATATGGTGTTGGGTTAGCCAGAAGATTCATGTGTGAATTCTTGAGTTTTACTCATAGGTATATCCCTGTTGGTATTTTGGAAAGATTGCCTCCAAAGATCAATGAAAGGCCACCAAAATGGAAAGGTAGAAATGAATTAGAAACTTTGTTGGCATCTACTGATTACAAGGATTGGATCAAAATTACAGAAATGTTTTTAGGAAAAGCTGGCCCCGATTTCCAATTTACTCCTAAACATAAGAGTAATTCTTATGAAAGTTGAATAAAGACGTGTAGCATATATAGATAAAAGCTAAAGAAAAATCATATGTAAGTTGACGAATATAGTAAAAAAAATTGAATTATTCTCTTGATTTCAAGGTTGCCTTGTTTGCTAGTTCTTCATAATCTTTCGATAATCCTTTAGCTTGACCCTTCAAGATTTCCAAATTTTCATCCTTCTCTGCCAATTCTTTCTTTAATTTAGTAACTTGAGCGCTTTCTTTTTGTGTTGCCTTCAAATCATCTAATTTATCCTTAGTAACAAGCAATTCAGCAACTAATGAATAAGTTCTAATCAAAATCAAATGAAGAAATAAAGTGAATCCACAAAGATACATATTTCTTTGGGCATAGAATCTTCTAGCTTGAACTTCAGCTCTTTCATTTAAAACAGCAGCACCGCCAACAGTTTGAGTAGTTGAATTCAATTCAAGTGTAACTGAATAAACACGATTGGCAGAATCAATGAATAAGATCGCGACAAATATTAGAACGCATTTTAGGGCTATTTGGAATTGTTCATTTCGGAAAGGTGCAGACACAGTTGTCAATATTGCTCTTCTCACTTTACGTGGATATGGAAGTGAAAGAATGGCAAAGAAAGCCATTTCTAAAACAAGCAATCCAAATACTAAAGTGTAATATAAAGCCATCTTTTGTTGTTTCTTGTTCAATTGATAGGTAGATAGTTATGGGTATGTTGTTCAATTGATTAACAGGGTGAAAGGATTGAATAGAAGAAGCCTGTTTAAAACGAAAATTGCAGAACTAAGAAGTTTATATGGAAAACTTTAAGAAGGGCAAAATTCTCCAAAAAAAAAAAATCGATTGCGTCATCGCTATGATTGCTTTATTGCGAAATTTTATGTTTTATTAAAAAAAAACTACCTCTATTAAATATTGAAGACCAATTCAATCCTAATCTAAGAATACTAATTATATAAAAGAAAGAAACCTAAAGACCTAATGACACCTTCAATGTAAATGTAACCAAGAATGGTAATGTAATATACAAAATAGCATATTGCCAAATCAAACAAACGGCCAAACAATCCATTTGTAGATGGTCTTCAGAATTCGGATCAGTATAAAATGCAGTAAAATAAACCAATGCTGTAGCATTAGGTAACCCAAATTCCAAAACACTCACAAATCTAATTAAATCATCATCGCCATACCAACCAGCTTTATAGAATCCAGTAGTTATACCTACCCCAATAATTGGAATTATAATTAATCTTGACGCAGTTATCATGGCTGCAGTTTTCCAAAACCCAGCAGGCATCTTTTTCACTTGCAATCTTGATATAGTAGCTCCCAATAATGTTAATCCTAGTGGGACACATGCCGCACCTATATAGCTTGCCAAATCCATTATAAATGATAATGGAGGCTGACCATCAGGTGCAGGAGGAATTTGAACCCTTGCCGGGACAAATAATGCTTTTAATGGTGGTGACATGGCGATTGCAATACCTAAAACTAATGCAATGGAACTAGGTGCAATTAAATTTTTACCAACTTGTCTAATATATGCTTTCACTTTTGATTTGAATGACAATGATTTTATATCATCAGGTGGTGTAGTCACTTCTTCAAGTTCAATTCCAACTCCACTAGTTCCCGAAACAACTCGCTTAAGGTCTGGGTTTTTTAATGCTTCAAATACGGAATATTCATTGATAACATCTTGAATATCTTGTGATTTTTGTCTACGCAACTCAGCTGCTCTTGACGGTGTTAATCTTAAACTATGCATATCGCTATTTATCGAATAGGCAGATATAGAACCAGCACGTCTATGGGACGGGGATGATTTGATTGAGCTTGTGTTTGAGTCTATTCTGTCTAATCCTCTAGATTGAAGGAACGCGTTGTATTGGGCACGTTCGTTGTTATTTGCAGAAGTCTGAGTGGTTCTTGTTGGTACAACACTAACAGTTGCTAATGATTCGGAATCCTCCATAATGGCCTGTTCGGGAAAACTAATAACTGCTGCGGCGGTGTTTCCATCTTGAGCGGTGTTATCACTATTGGATGACGTTGGTGAAGCCTTTTCGGACTCGGAGGTACTTGTTTTATTACTATTTTCTAAATCTCGTTTTTCAATATCTTCTTTAAAATCCCATTCTACTAATCGATACAAACCCAATGAAAATTGATAGATAACTTGTGTCATTAAAAAGATACAGACATATGCAACTCCTTTAGCTCCTTCCTTGGCGGGAAAGACACCACTTTGGGCAAATGTTTGTAAATAGGCAATTGGCAAATCTGAAATATTCGGGAAAAGACCCACACTTATCAATCCACCTAACCATCTTCTAGGTGCTTTAGTAACAAAATATGTTAATATAGATAAACAAGCACCTACTGTAAATAATAAGGTACCGGTAAAGAAAATAATTCCAATATTCTTAATATCTGAACTTTGTAAATTCCCCACAAGCTGTTCAAAGATTAAACAAGGCATCATGGCGTTCACCACTGTATCCGATATATCTCGACATGTCGCCACTGATAGAATATTTTTCTTTGCTAAAATGAATCCTAATCCTATAATGAAATAAATCTTAAAGATTGGTTTGACTGATGTATAAATGACTGATCCTAAAGTTAGTTCCGACATGATTTCTTTCTTTTTACAAGAAAAAGGTATTAGTTTAAAAAAAGATGATATCTAGTGTATACACTTTTTCAAGATATACTTTAATCTTCTCCTCTAAACCGATGTTGGTTCGATGATGACTCAGATGACGAATCTTTCAAATTAGCGAAAAATAGCTATAATCACGGAAATGGCTCAATAATTTTTTTTTTGAAAGCACAAAGCCTCTCCCTTCAAATTTCTTTTTGTCTCGCATTATTTTTTTGTGACTTCAAAAAAAATCTCAGGAAAGTGCCCCCAACCGCCGCGGCGGACAAAGACATTTAGCAAAAAAATGTTGAATTAGACCAAACTTAATTGAATCACTTGCGAGCTACAATCTATAGAGGCAATAGAAAATTGACAAACCGGAAGTTCTATTTAAGGAGATTGCTACATAAACTTCAACTAATGTATTGCAACTGATTCCAAACAGCTTTCTCCACGCTTATAAACTCCTTTGTGGAGCAATTGGTTTTAAACTTGGCATGAAAAATTTATTAATCTCTTTTTTTTTTTGGAAAATTGGAGATTACTTTTTTTTTGCTCGGTCTAGAACAATAGGCTAACGTATTGAAAGATTGACCCCTCCTCCCTATTGTTGTCAGAGTGGGGGATACCTTTCTGTGTATACTTTTACTTACATAAGTATAGATTTCTCTGGGGATACAGTTAATCAACTTGAGCAAGATACTCTGAGCCATGAGCAATGTTTGACATCGTCTCCTCATGCGCTGCACAGCCATCATTAAACGAATCAGGCGTTTAATAGAATTCTATCAACATTACGAATATTTCTCTTAATTACTGATATAAATAAAATGCTTATTAACTATAAAGAAAATCTATAAATTATTGTAAGTTTCTATCGGCAACCAATTGTTAGACACTTCGATTTATCGGTAGTAGAAGTCTGTTTCCATGCGTTATAAATTAATTAGTCATAAAGAAAGCTCTTGGTAATCTCCCTGTTCGGGTATCAAACGAACTTCGTCTCATTTCGAATTTCTACTGAATGATCTTATTAAACGACAGTCGGAACATTCGTGTGCTTTAGCAAGGGATGATCATACCATTTTACCGAAACGATTTCATCAACTTTCTCAATAGATGCAGTTTCTATTGCATCCAAGATTGACCATTCGTCAGTACTATTGGAAGAAGGTGGGTTGGAAGTAGCTGCCTCTGATAACTCTATAGATGATATGTCCTCTTTTGGAGATGGTGACGGATAACTGAAAAGTGAACCAGGCGAGATCACTCTTGGGATGGTTTCAGAGTTGTAAACAATTGATAATTGACTTTTGGAATTTCCTGTTGATGACAAGTTCGCCAGGTACGGTCTTGTGGCAGAACGCCTTGGAATTGATAAGTCATCCATGTTTTGTGGTCTAGAATTTTCGTTTGGTAATTGATTTTGTTGACTGTTGTTGCTGCCCATTAATGTCAGTGATTCGGAAGGAGGCTGTAAAGAAAGTGAACTTACTCTCCCAATTTGTTGTATGTAGAATTGATAATCGTTTATTAAACTTATGACACTAGGCGTCAATGACGACGACACTTCCATCGCGGTATTCATATTTGTTGGCATTTGTAGTAAAAAAAAAGACAAATTTAACTTAAGCAGATAAAGGAGAATGTATCATTACTGCATCTTACATAAAAGTGCAACTCATGGGAATAGTCATTCCATTTATAGTTTAAGCTTTGTTTCAATGTAGAGCAAAATCAGAAACTTTCTCAATGGGTTTGAAAACAGTCACGACATAAATAATACCGCCTAGTTTCATACTTCTAATGAAGGTGATTTTTTTAGACATGTCATCTGACACTATTTCGGCTACAATTTTACCGGAAAAGCCTCCGTCTGTAACTTAGAAGAAACTATCTTGTAACGGGAATGACACCGAACATTGAAAATAGACAAGAAAAAAATTGAAAAATAATTTTGTGCCAAGAAACCAGTGGAACATCAAGATCAAATTTATTTTGCTAGGTTTCCATATAGAATCCACATCAGGGAAAATTTAAAAAAGGTCAGGAAGCTGCAATAACTAAATTTAGGAGAATTGGATGTTAAAATGGCTTTACTGCAGGCATGCTCACGAACTGTCACTTCTCTTTCTACGTTTTGATTCTGTTGAACCTCATGAAATTTCTCTATGCGAACCCTAGAAAGTCAACCAATGTTCATACTTAGCGCTGGTTCATACAACCTACCAACATTCTCAACAAGTAATAGCTTTCTATCAAAATTAATTCTGTTGGTATGAGTTTTTTTGCACGGATAGTTTCCTCCCCTCTACATCTTCTTTTTCTGCTCGGATGTTCACTAACGGAGTCACTTCCAAATGTTAGTTTAGTTTCCACAGGGGGTTTCAAGGGCCCTAAGTACATGTGTCTAGAATCGTATTCGATGCATATCGAGGGATACATTCTTTATTTCCACAACCCTATAATCATCTCGGCACAAAAAAATAAACCCCTAACTTTTTTTTGCACTGACGTGGATGCCGACGTGGATAACTTGATGCAGCTTTTGCTGCACAAAATTCATAACTTGCAGAAATTACGGAAAAAATCTTGGTCGTCAATGCAACATCAGTGTCAAAAGCATGATATATTTAGAACTTTAATTTAGGGGTTGAATCATGTTGTTTTTGCCGTGGATAGTTAAAATACTTTAATGTGGCTTATTTCCGAGAGCTAATTAACTTCACATTCTTTCACCAGCAACTCACCCAGGCATAGATTTGGCCTGATGGATATATACAAAAGTTGATATGAATTCAACCATAAGACAAACTACTACAGAAGCAGTTGATTTTTATTGATGATTCTTATCATTGATGTTAAATTCTAACTATAATACACAACTAGTTTACTATTTTAATTGCTTCAGAAATATCCCTAATTCTTTGCCTTTTTCTTAGGTGGTCTATCATCTTTCTCAGCCCCGTCTTTCATTTCTTCATCCGAGGAAACGGCAGCATCAGAATCAAACTCTTCAGCAACATCAGAATCAGAACCTGATTGAAAATCGTCATCTTCACTTTCATCATCATCTTCCCCAGCACTACCCATATCGACATCATCATCACTATCATCATCGCCACCTTCTTTCATGGCTTTGGCTAACATTGCCTTGGCGATCTTTTCTTCGTTTCTGACTCTGATACCCTTTTCATTGCAAAATCTTTCAATTGTTTCTTGTTCTTCTCTATCAATACTTCCAAATATATGGGATTGGTTTGATCCTCTGACATTAATTTCTAAATCAAACGTTCTCGATGCGGAGACACCTCCGCCTGTTCTTGACATTGTAACATTACTGATTTCAACAAATGGAATATAGATTGTTGGTTTAGTGACAAATAAAAAGCATCTATCTAAGGGATATAAGTACCCTTCCGATGCTTTTAAAGAACAAGATATCCCAGGTTGTAAAAATCTGGATTGGAATGAACCTGGGGTAACTAGTTTTCTTTCAGTTAAGCCTCTAAAACAATGAGACATAACCACATGTGTAGCAGCATCATAACTCTTCTTCAATCTATCCTTATATTTAGACTCGAACTCTTGTTCGTCTACATTTAATTCTAATTCAGTTTCTTCTTCTCTTGCAACTTGAAGGACTAAGAAAGGATATCTAGTTTGACCTTGTCTTAATGGAGGGTCGATTTGTAGAATCAATAAATGATGTACTTCGTCTGGTTTAGGTAAAGAAAATATTCTTTCGATTTGTTCATATTGAATCTTATAATCATAGGTTTTACCTCTTAATCTCAAAGAAGTTGGATACATATCAATATCATAACGACCTCTTGGGGTTAAGAACAAGACATCACTAAATGAGACAATGGCTTCACCCGCAACTTGTCCAATTGCAGCTTTATCTTTCAACTGTTCATAAAAGACTTGGGCAGCACTAATTTCATTGGTTTCGGTCGCAGATTCTTCGTCATCTTGTATGTTCTCTTCTCCTTCTTGTTTGACTTCTTTCTTTACCTTTTTAGGTACCTTAGTTTCATTTTCCACCGTTCCTGGTACATAAAATCTCATTTCGACAACTTCATCTCCAGCTTTGTTAACACCGCCATCTAAATTGAATTCAATGGAAACTTCATTCTTACTTGTCAAATTGGAATTAGTAATATACTCATATGGGATTTCAAAGGCTGGTTTATTGTTCACGTTAAAAATCAATTCATTTCTAGCTAAATCTGTTTTACCCCAATTCCAACCTCTCAAAGAGTGTTCTTTATGTTCTAAAGTTAAATGGAAATTTCTCATTAATTCTTGTTTTACTTGAGTGAAATCATCGACATCAAATCCATCCAACATAACAACACCCTTGTTTTTAGTCTGTACTCTTAATTCATACCCTTTACAACCCCTTGACCATTGTGCAGTTAATATTTCTTCTGCTGGCAAAAGAAATGGAGCGTTTGCTTTGGGGTTGTTGACAGATGATGGGTTATTGGCTTTCCAACCTAACCCAGATTCCGCTATACGCATACGACCAGCTAATTTGTTTTGGTTTAAGAAAATCTTTTCGAAGTCTGTATTAACCATGGTTGATAATCTTGTGGCTATCTACTTTAGTACTGGAAGAAATGTCAGGCTGATAAATAATTAAACTTTTTCTGTTTTTCAAGCAAACATTGATGATGAAATGAATTTTTTTCTGTGAATAAAAAAAAAATCAACGCGTTTTGTTGTGCGACATTAAAATCTACCCCAGTACGACATTTATATCCGTTTTTGTGCTCTTACACACGACTAGTATGTTCATAGACGAGCTTGGTGAGCAAGATAGGTAGGAGTCTCTATTATCGACAACAGAATATCGATATAACGATGTGGTACGAATAATAGTAAGTACTGGATTTTTGGAAACTGGTTCGATATAGCGATATTTTTAGTGTTGGTTAGAAGGTGCAGAAAAGCATTATCATACGAAAAGGGGGCTCGTCTAGAACCACATTTTCAGAGCAGCACATATAAGGGAGGAAATCTCTTGTAGTTTATAGAGTGTAAATCATAAATGTAGATCTCAAAGTTTATAAAAATAAATCCTATTTTCACATTATATGAAAAATATTAATTCACAATCTCAGAGTACTCCAAGAATAGGTTTAGGAGAATTACCCAGTAGCATCCAAATCCCTATATTGTGTACATTATGATATCAAAATCCAATTTGGTGGATTTAAGGATGATTCTTTTAATCGAGTCTCTGCTTGCTATATTCTTTGCATAGAAAATTTCTTGCAGAGGGCTGACATCGTCTTTAAATGCTCCAAATTGAATTTTATTAGTACATGTGCTCCGATTTGCAATGTTCTACTCAACCACCAAGTATACCGGTTTCAAGATGTTGAAAGAAGCCGTGAAACGTGATTTAAATTGACTAAGGGACTCAACATGCCTTGGGAATAAAACCTTGTGCGGATTTAATGTTCTCGTTATTTGTTGAAATTACAGTCACATTTTATGTGGAGTCAAAATAGCCATTTAATTTGATTGTAGAATGAAGGCAGTCAATTTTGATGGTCTTCAACTTCTCTTTTATTTGGAATGGTTGACCGTTTGACCGATTCAGGCGATTTTTTTTTCAGTAAATTTCTTTTTGTGTAATTTCTTTTTTTTTTTTTTTTTTGATTTTGCAGGGACAGGTCAGTCCACAAAATTTGGTGACTCAATCAATAAAAGTCATTTTACATTCTTTTGGATTTTTCCTTCTTTCTTTCAACTTCCTTTTCTCAGTAAACAAGAATATCTACAATGGCACTTAAGAAAGCTGGTGTTTTAGGAGCTACCGGTTCAGTCGGTCAAAGATTCATCTTATTATTGTCTCAACATCCCGAATTTGAACTTCATGCCTTGGGTGCATCCCCTCGTTCTGCTGGGAAACAATATAAGGATGCAGTCACTTGGAAACAAACTGAATTATTACCAGAAACTGTTCAATCCATTGTTGTCCAAGAATGTAAACCAACAGGTGCATTTAGTGAATGTGATATTGTCTTTAGCGGATTAGATGCTGACTACGCTGGTGAAATCGAAAAGGAATTTGTTGAAGCTGGGCATGCTGTTGTTTCTAATGCTAAGAATTATAGAAGAGAACCAACTGTTCCCTTGGTGGTCCCCATTGTTAATGCAGAACATCTTGATGTTATTGATAAAAAGGTCAATGATGCTAAAACAGCCGGTGAAAAGAAGAGACCAGGTTTTATTATTTGTATTTCCAATTGTTCTACTGCCGGTTTAGTTGCACCTTTAAAACCTTTAGTTGATGCCTTTGGACCAATTGATGCATTAACTGCCACTACTTTACAAGCTATTTCTGGTGCTGGATTTTCACCGGGTGTTTCAGGTATGGATATTTTAGATAATATTGTTCCATATATTGGTGGAGAAGAAGATAAATTAGAATGGGAAACCAAAAAGATTTTAGGTGGTATTAATGCTGCTGGTACTGAATTCACACCAATTCCGGATTCGGAAATGAAAGTCAGTGCTCAATGTAATAGAGTGCCTGTTATTGATGGACATACTGAATGTATTTCTTTTAGATTTGCCAATAGACCACCTCCATCTGTTGAACAAGTTAAGAAGGCTTTATCTGATTATCAATGTACTGCTACTAAATTAGGATGTCATTCTGCTCCAAAACAGACAATCCATGTATTGGAACAACCAGATAGACCACAACCAAGATTAGACAGAGAAAGAGATAGAGGATATGCTGTTTCTGTTGGTAGAGTTAGGGAAGATCCTGTTTTAGATTTTAAGATGGTTGTTTTATCTCATAATACTATAATTGGCGCTGCTGGTGCCGGTATCTTGATTGGTGAAATTCTTAAAGCAAAGAATATTATTTAGGAATTTCTGTTGAATAGAGGTTTCTACTTGTATAAAAGGACTATAAATTTATATAGATAAATATTTCATTAATAAAAAGTTGTTTAAGAAAGTTTCGCAATTAAAAGATGTTTATAATTTTTTTCTGCTTTTTGAAATTCTAATGAAAAATTGTGGTACTTCCTTTCATTGAAGAAATGGATTGGTCAAGAATTACATGTCAATTAGAGAGAATTCAGGAGTATGATATAGATGATCATCTATTTGAGTTATATGCAGAAAGACAGCCACCTGATAATTTGGGGTTTGTAGATAGAGGTTCCAATAACATCAGAATAACATTACCCCAAAGTTCTATAGATTTAAATATTAAACAATCACTTTCAGAATTATCTTCATCAAAGGAAGCTTCCTCCACTGGATTCATATGTTGGCAATCGTCGATATACTTTGTCGACTGGCTTTTATCCAGGAACGATATGCCATTCGCTAAAATATTCCAAGCAAAGTCACATGAATTGGTGGTGGTTGAACTTGGGGCTGGGGTTGCTGGTGTATGTGCATCAATATTATCTAATTTTGTTGCAAGATATGTAGCTACTGACCAAAGGCATATATTGAAATTATTAAAAGAAAATATTGAGTCTAATATTGTTGTACCAAAATATAAGTCTTCAACATTGAATGTCGTTCCTCCGCTTGCGCTGGGTTCAAAGTCATCATCATCGATCATCCCCACAGTCGATGTTTTAGAATTTGATTGGGAAGCTATAGATCAGGGTATGTATAATTATGAACAATTGTGTCATACAGCTAAGCCTGATATAATAATAGCTTGTGATACTATATATAATGAATATTTAATACCTCATTTTATTAATGGTGTAAGGTCATTGTTGAAGGAGGGTCAAGGTCAAAGTATTGCATTAGTAGTTTTACAATTAAGAGATTCAATAACTTTAGAATCATTTGTGAGACATGTTGTTATTGAACAAAAGTTACAATTGTATTCAGTACCTTCACATATGTTAAGTCAACCATTAGAAGCGGGATTTGTAGTTTATTGTATAAGTTTATAGAGATAGAACTTGATTCTCGCTGCCCTCAAAAAAAGACGAAGTGAGAAGAAAATATCTTTGAATGAAGAAAAAAAAAAGATGAACTTTGAATTCTTTTTATCCTTCCATCTCCATATATTTGCTTATATAACTAAAAACTATCAGTTGTTTATTATAACAATTTATTCAACCTTTTTTGAAATAGTTTGATTTCATTTATCTTGTTACTTAGAGAATCAAAAAAAGCAAACACAAAAAAAAAAGAAAAAGAAAACAACTGATCACATGTCAGCATTTGCAAGCATACCTAATGGTATGGCAAATCCCAATAGAAAACCATTCAACGGTAACAGCAACAATAATAACAACACTGACAATTCATATAAGGACCCTCGAAGGAGTGGCAATAGAAAGAAGTTTAATAAACCCAATGGACTTGTAAATGCCAATCAACCTAAGTCCGCTCCAAGTATTGAAAAACGATCAAAGAATATTCTGAAACGATTTAATGGAGGAGAAGAGACCATGAACACATCTGCATCTACATTTATCGACCCGCTAGATAAACCTACAAAGATAATCCCTAGGAAAACCCCAGGGAAAATTCAATCATATACTCAAGAACAAATTGATTTAATTGGACCTGTATTTGAGTACCCTGAACAATATGGGTTTCAAAGGTCGGGGAAAGTGACTAAACCAAGGCCAATACCTAAATATTTACTCCCGCAATCGAGGTTATTACACACCCCTCCATTTCGACAAAATCAATGGGATAAAGAAAATCAAGCCAAAATGGCACAAATGGAAGCTGATAATGCTGGAAGAGATTATCAAGGATTATATGAAGAATTTCAAAAACTTAGAGATATAGAACGAAAGCAAATGGAAGAATTAGGATTGGTGGATGCAGAAAACATTGCCAAAGATTTACATGATGCCATTTCATTTCAAGGATCATGTTTAGATATGTGCCCTGTATTTGAACGAGTAAGAAGACAGTTGGAAAACAATGTGAAATCATTAGAGAAAGATCCAGTGACTAATAAAATCTCAAAAGAGAGAGCGGTTAAGGCATTTTCTAGACCTGCTGCGGGACAGCCTCCTCCTTTACCTTCAGAAGTCAGACCACCTCATATCTTAAAGAAAACTTTAGATTATTTAGTTGAAAATGTCATTGAACAATTACCCGACGCCCATTCATTTATTTGGGATAGAACTAGATCCATTAGACAAGATTTCACTTACCAGAATAGTTTTGGACCTGAGGCTATTGATTGTAATGAAAGAATTGTTAGAATTCATTTGCTTTCATTGCATATTATGGCGGGCAGCGAGATTGAATATTCTCAACAACAGGAATTAGAACAATTTAATAAGGCATTACAAACCCTAATGGAAATTTATCAAGATGTAAGAAATAATGGAGGGAAAGCTCCTAATGAAGCAGAATTTAGAGCATATCATTTATTAAGTCATATTCGAGATCCTGAATTAGAAAGAGAGGTCCAGAATTTACCAAATGAGATATTTCAAGATTCAAAACTTCAATTAGCATTAAAATTACGTAATATTATATCTCAAAATAATGTTGTTGAAAGAGGATTCGTTAATACCGTTGGGGCACTTAATATGTTTGTACGGTTTTTCAGAGTAGTATACAGTGATGAAACTCCATTTCTAATGGCATGCTTATTGGAAACCCATTTTAATGAGATTAGATTTTATGCATTGAAATCAATGGCCAGGAGTTATCATACAAAGGGCAGACCTTATTCTGCTGAAAGTTTAAAAGAAATTCTTGGATTTGATTCAATTGAAAAATTGCTTAAATTTGTACAATATTACGAAATTGATATTATTAATGAACAAGGTGTATTATATGTTGATTTATTTAATAAAGAAAAGTTGGAATCTAGTTATAAATTAAATTCTTATCACGATAAACCAAAATTATCACAACCATATTCAACTCAATTAGATATTAAAATAAGAGGACAAACTTTGAAATCATTTGTCAATAGTGGCGTTGCAAATATATCTTTAAATTTATCAGAACAACCAAAAATCATTAGTCAAACTGCAATTGATACTACCATGGGTGGAACTACTAGAGTAGTTGGGGGACAGCAACAACAGCCATTTGAAGTTAGTGCTTTTGGTCGAAAACCACCACCATCGGGTATATTGGGCCAGCAATTGCCAGTAACATTACCATTTGCTCAACCAACACCAACCAGTTCATTTACTCAACAGCCCTCTAAACCACCTGCTGTATTTCTGTCATTAAGTTCAGTGGGTCAAGCGATTAAACCAAACACGATTGCATTTGGGTCTCCAGCAGCGGTAACCGAACCAGCAGCAACTGCAGAAACCAAATTTGGAGCCTTTGCAACACAACAGCCCAAGTTTGGTTTGGCTCCTCCGCCAAATACTACCTCCACTACTGCTACTATCGGGGTTTCTGATCCATATAAAAAACTGGCTTTTATTACTCCAACGATCAACAATAGTAGCATGTTCGCAAATACTAAACCAAATGAACCACCAAATGCTCCTGTTCAACCACCTAAAATGGATTTTTCGTTTGGTAAAAAACCTTCACGAAATCTCAAATCGACTTTTGCCCCAACTGAATTTGAAACACCAGTTCCTACAGTGCCTATATCAAAACCACTGTCTATCACTTCATTTGCTCCAACAAAAGCAACGAAAATAATAGAAGAATCAATCGCTCCAGAAGTGGTGGTTGTTCCGCAGATCCCAAAGGTGGAACCGAAATATTTGTCAGATTCACCATATTTCAACCAAGCTATACAAGAGACGTTTGAGGAGATATTACAAGATACAGTTGAACAAGAATTGCGTAGTATTCTTTCAAAGACAATTCGAAATTATGCCATCCGAACTGAAAGACGCAGAGTTATTGAAACATTATCCAAAGAATTATATGATGCATTTTTGTCAGAAGTGATATTTGAAACCGCCTTGCAAGCCCGTGCTGTTGCATTTAATGAATTAAGTTTGAAAAGGAGGGTGATTAGACAATTGATTCGAGGGTCTGGTAAACTAGTTGACAAATTACAACAAAAGAAAAGAACTTTGGAAGAATTGGAGTCGGTTTCATTTTCATCATCGCATCGGAAAAAGAGACGGTATTCCATTGGAAGTAATGATTCTAATACTAGTAGTATAATTCTGAAGAGAAGACATAGTAACATAGGAATTGGTAGCACAAGTATTGATATTGAAGGGCGACAAAGTCAAATACAAGACTTATGGGCTCCATTAGACTTACATGGGTTCTTATTGGGATGCGCTCATGATATGAAGATTGGTAATGAAAAGATTGATTTGAAATTTTTATTGGTGGTTGAGAATTGGAATTGTATCTTTTCAAAATGGCTAATATCAAAATTACGTATTAAACCAAACTTTAAGGAATTGGTATATGAAAACGATATTAGTAATATGAAATTGAATTTAAAGATTACTAGTTTACCAAGTAAGGATTATTTAACTAAGGATTTCTTTTCAGACGCTGCATTCTTATTATTTGAATGTGGATTAACTGATGGGAAATCAGGAAAAGTTGAAGAAAAATTACAAAGAGATAAAGGAATTCTAAAGAAGATTGTTTCATTAATTGATAAGTATTGTTATTATAAAGTTCATATTTTGATTTTATTTTGGGATGCAAGTGAATCTGGAATCGTTAATGGAAAAGTCGCTGAATTATTGGATTTACAAAATTATATCACATCGACCAATTTAAAAAACTTGATCTTGTGTGACATGACAATTAAAGATGGTAATATAAGTTCTATTATTGCCCGAGCTCTTGATAAAATCTCGCATGATTTTGATGGTGAATTAACGAATAGAGGATTGAAAAAGAAAGCAAAAGAAAGAGCAAACAGAGCTGTTGTTGTTACTACTTCAACTCAAGCAGCTCCGGTAGTAGTGGATACTTCAATAATACAAAAGCATGAATCAATGATGCTTTCCCAAGCTAAGAAGTTACAAAAGTATGATTATTTGAAGAAGCATATTAATCCTACCCCAATGGCGCGTCCAAATAGACGTAATAGCATCAATGCGTCGTTTAATAATAGTGATATGATCACAAGTGCTCATAATAAATCATTATTGCCTTATCTTGCAATGAGAAATCGAACAGTTAATCAACATCAGGGAAACAATTCAACATTTCTTAATTTCAACCATACAACAAACACAACAATGAATAATACAATGCTTAACGACACTTCAATATTACGTGGGGGTATGATTGCCGAAAGTACTCCTTCAGGTTCTCCCAAGAGTGAGAAGAATAAAATAGTTGATAGAATAGGTAAGAAACCTTCGTTACTGACTACTTTAAGTCAATTGAGGGAATTAAGTGCTGGTATTAAGAAAAAGTATCCCAAGAAAGAGTAGATGTTATTATGTAATGTTGTTGTTTTAGTTAACGATATATATATATATATATTGATGAACATTTTTTAATAGAGTGAAACAATAACTAACATGCCTGTATCATAATGTAGAATGAATTTTTAGCGTACTAGCCACTTGTGTTTATATCTCCGGATTTGTTCCTGCATATAATTAAACTTTTTTTGTCACCGAAATTTCCACTTTTGCACTTCGCTAACACCTACCACACTCTGAAACATTTTTTTTATTTGATCGATAAAGTGTTTTGAAAGAAGTTAAAACAGCAGTAAGACTTTTTCCAATTAGCACACATTCCACCCAATTTATTACATAATGGATCTTCTTAAGGATGCTGCAAAGAATTTAAACCTTTATGAGGTTAAGGCTTATGTTCGTAAAGCTCAAAACGGTATGTAACTTTTTTATTCTCCCACCAACATGCCGCATAAACAATTAATATGCTAACATCTTTTTTTCTAATAGTTGCTATGAACTTGACTGAAATGGAAGCAAAAGTACGTGAGGCCACCAATAATGAACCATGGGGTGCACCAACTTCATTGATGGCCCAAATTGCTGCTGGAACTTATAATTATAGAGAGAGAGAAGAAATCATTGGATTTATTTTCCGTCGTTTTACTGAAAAGGCAGCTAATGAATGGAGACAAATTTATAAGTCATTACAATTATTAGAATATTTAGTTAAGAATGGGTCAGAAAGAATTATTGATGATGTACGTGCCAATTTATCTTTAATTCAAATGTTAAAATCTTTCCACTATATAGACTCAAAAGGGAGAGATCAAGGTATAAATGTTAGAAATAGAGCAAAGGGGTTAATTGCGTTATTGAATGATGATAATATGATAAGAACTGAACGTAAGAAATCAAGAGCAAATTCTAAAAAATTTGGAGGCGTCTCTTCTGCAGCATACGGAGGTGCTTCTTCAATTACTACGGGTGCTACATTTGATGATGATTTCACCAATAGAGTCTATGGTGATGGTGGTGTATATGGTGAAAGATATGGTGATTCTGCTGCTTCCTATAACAATGGCCAAACTGGTAATACCAATTTTGAAGAATATGATGTTGCACCAACATCAGGAGCTTCTTCAAGAGCAACTACTAGCACTGCTAATGTTAATGCCACTGCATCCTCTAAATCTGCATCTAAATCAAAACCACAACCTAAAAGACCAGAGCCAGATTTATACGGAGATTTGCTTTCATTTGATGGACCTACTCCAACTGCTTCTGTTGGAACAGCTACTTCCACCGCCGCCGAAGATGATGATGATGAATTTGATGAGTTCCAAGCTGCGCCCTCGCAATCTCAAACTCCAGTTAACAATCCTACAAGCAACTTAACTAACTTATCCAGCTTGTATCAACCACACCAACAACAACAACAGCACCAACGAGCACCATCCGGTTCAAACTATAATATCAGTACTTCGACAGGACCAGCTAAGCCATCCGCCACTAGTGATGCATTTTCATCTTTGTTCTCGACTGCCAAGACAAAGGCACCTATCGCTTCCACTCAAAAGCCATTACCCACACCAACGCCTCAACAAACAAACCCAGCTGCTGTTGATGATGATTTCTTTGGTGGATTTTCGTCTTCATCTAATAATAATAATAATAATAATAGTGGTGCTGCATCAAAACCTGCCACCACCAATAACAATTCTGGAGAAGTTGATTTATTAAGTTTTTGAAGAGGCAAAAAGAGAGATGTTGTATAGATACGTTTTTTTTATTAGTCGAGTTGTTTTTTATAGTTCTCTTGTTTTGGTTCCCTTTTGTATACACTTCTATTTTTACAAAAAGATTTCTTTAACTGTTGCCGATAATGTTCGAACTATATTGTATTTGAGTTGGGCTTATAGGCATTGTTATTAAAGTTTCTGTGTGAATCAAGTTTGTCGACAGCTGATGGGGGATCGGTTTTGTTGTAAAGTTTTTGATAAATTTTCGCAGCAATTTTCTAATATTGGTGTTTTTCAATGAACACTACACCTAAAAAAGACGATGTTTACTAAAATAGGGAAGTAAAAGCCTCCTTTTTTATGAACTATAAACAAGTCAATCACAGATAACTATACCCATAGTTCTACTACGAAGAAAGGATACAATTGAAGCCCAAACCCGTGTATTGTTTCTAATATTTTTCACCCTCTTTAAATGAAAAGAAGTCAATGGAAAAAAGACTTGACCCGCAACGGGAATTGAAAAATTTCCAACAAAAAAACTTCTCATCGCTTTTCATTTGTCAATTACCTCCTTAGAACTAAGTCAATTTACATACCAACACAATGTTTAGAAACTCATTAGCTCAAGCTGCCAAATTCAACACTAGAACTTTTGCCACCACTCAAAGAGTTCTTGGTACCAAAGTCTTTTTTAAAGTTTCAATTGATGGTGCTTTGCAAGACCCCATCAAATTTGAATTATATGATGATGTAACCCCCAAGACTGCTGAAAATTTCAGAGCTTTATGTACAGGTGAAAAGGGGTTCGGTTATGCTGGATCTGTTTTCCATAGAGTTATTCCTCAATTTATGTTACAAGGTGGTGACTTTGAAACTGGTAGAGGATATGGTGGTTATTCAATCTATGGTAAAAGATTCCCTGATGAAAATTTTATCAAGAAACATACTAAACCAGGATTATTGAGTATGGCTAATGCTGGTCCAAACACCAATGGATCTCAATTCTTTATTACTACTGTTCCATGTCCTTGGTTAGATGGAAAGCATACTGTTTTTGGTGAAGTCATTGATGGTTATGATGTTGTTAAGAAGATTGAAGGTTATGGTTCTCAATCTGGTACTACTAGAGCTAAGATTGTCATTGAAGAATCTGGCCAATTGTAAAATGTCAACCAAATTTCTCTCTCTGTGAATAGTGTCTCGTATTACCATTTGAAATATACGTTTTAAGTAACTAAAAACTTAATAATAAAAATCAAAAGATAAGATTAAATAACAAAACTAAAAAAAAACACTATGAAATACAAAATGAAGAAAACCCAATCATTCGTAGAAGGTTGGAAGTTGTTTATCTACCAATGTTATCTGTATATATAAATAAAGTCGTTCATCATTAACTGTTCGATGAAATGAGGGTCGATGAAATGGGGAAAGAAATAATATGTAATTTAAATGCATGCTTCCTGGTTCACTCTTTTTAAATGTTCAAGACTGGATCAACTTCACGTTTAATCTTTGGCATCTTTTTAGCTATTTCTCCCAATTTGTCATAATCACCACCTAAAATCTTAGCTACAACCAATTCATCTCTTTCTTTAATTTCCTTCTTTGATTTTCCTTCATTACTTAAGAATTCAATTGCCTTCGCAGTATCACCTTGGAAATATTCTTCCATGGCTCTTAATCTCAATTCTCTTTCTGCCCATTCTGGACCATCCAAATCTCTTTGAATTGCTTGATCAGTAGTCTTGGCATAAAAGACATAAGCAAATATTGGCAAAACAATGTAAAAATATGGGATTTCCCAACCTTCAGCACCCTCAGTTTCACGAACAATTCTCCATTTTAATTCACCGGTAGTTTCATCTCTATAAGGGATTTTATCAATGATTTTACCAGCATCTTTAGTTACAAATTGGAAATGATGCAAATCTTCAGTGTTATCTTTATATAAATCCATTTGTTCCTTTGGAATAGTTCCTAAAAAGTTAAAGACAGAATGGTTTCTTTTGTAATACAAGTTTTGTAATTCTGCAAGAGTTTTAAATTCTTGATCACTGGGAACTCTTGGGGTACCATCGGGATTAGTATAAACTTTGGTGATTGAAGGTAATGTGTTTAATTTTTCACGAATTTCTCTTTCTAAATTGATATTAAACTTACCTGGCTTATATTTAAATAAAGCCTGTAATGGTGCTTTAAAGGTGAACTTCATATTTGTATTTTACTTGGGCCCTTTTTAGGTCTTGGTTAAACGATTCCTTACACTTACTAGAAGTTTTTCAGTGCTCAAGGAAGGGTGTAAACATTTTTCATCTCAATTTTATTGGTACAATTTAACCTGCAGAAAAAATCTTCTAATTTACATGTTGGTATTTAAACTGTAAAACATGTCCATATAACCAGTAAATCGTAAATTACTAATTATTAAATCTTACTACTACTACCAAATGTAGAGAATCCCATAAACGAAGACATCACATTAGTTTCATCATCTTCTTGGTCTTCTTCTGGCTTTGCACCTGCATCCAATTTCCTTCTTTTCTTTTTCTCTCGTCTTTTCTCTTGACGTTTTAATCTCCTAGATTCTTCAAAGTGTCTACGTCTTTCCACTCTTTCACTGAATGACAAAGTCATATCCTTATTTCCTTCGTCTTTCAGTTGGATAGCTTTCGTAACTAACCTTTCAATTGTAGAAATAACTTCACTTAGTTGAGCCCGTCGTATCCCTCCATCCAACTCTTCAACTACATCATCTTCCACTTCCTCTCCATCTTCCGCTTCGGCTCCTTTCTTACTCTTTCGCATCTCGCGACTGACTTTATTCACTTTCTGTACATGCTGCGGTGAATTCAAATGATCAATCAATGCCAAATTATCGCGAAAGGATAAATCACATACTGGACAAAAAAATCCAAATCTCTTATTTGCTCCATATGTCTTAGATGTAGTTCCCCCGGTTTGTGGAGTTATTAGATTATATGTCTTGACTGCCGCCAACAGTTGTTTTAAGAGTTTATTTCTATGTTTTATAAAATCTTGTGATGATGATTCATCTTGAATTATATTGGTGGCTAAGGTAGTGGTAGTAACGTTGGATTGTTTTGATTTTGCTTGTTGTGCATATGCTTCGACATTCCATTTTCGACGTCCATATTGATCTGTTGTTAGTTTATCTTCTGACATTGTAGGTCTTGGTTGGTGTGGAGAAAGAAAGGGTGTTAACTTTCGGATCTTGAATTTTTTTTTCATGTATATAAAGGTGGCGGTTGCGATTTTTAATGGAGGAGGAGCAACCTTGTAGTCTACTTGGTTTCATAACATACTTACAATATGACAGGACAAGATATAACAAAAATGTTCAAGTCAACCCCGATTTCGAAAATCACTAAACCAACCACACCCACTCTGAGTGCTTCGCAATTGAAGACAAAGACAACAGATCGACTTAAGGATGAAGTAGATAGTAAGATCAACAATCAACAGCAACCATTCAAATCCCGCTGGCAGATCATTGGGACACATCTAATAACAAATATTCCAAAGTCGTTTGACTTTGTAAGTACATTCAGCACCACTGATGGCAATGACCAGCCCAAATTGGTCAAAATCGCTGGGTTTGATTTAGATGGCACCCTAATCGAAACTAAATCCGGTAATTCCTTTAGTAGAGGTCCTAATGATTGGAAATGGTGGGGTACAGACATAGAATCTATACCTCAAAAATTGAATCAATTAGTTAAAGAAAGTTACTTATTAGTCATATTCACTAATCAAGGTGCAGTGATCGCTAAGGACTCGAGTAAATCATATATCAACCTAACATCTAAATTGAATTTTATCGAGGCAGAACTTAAACTGAAATTAGAGGATAAAGATGTTGAAATATTGGTATTAGCCGCACCGAAGAGACCTTCTAAGGGGCCAGGATTGAGTACAGAAGAAGCACATCAATCAATGAGAAAACCCGAGGCTGGGATGTGGAAACATCTTGAAGTGGTGCTTAAACTAAGAGGTGGCTGGGAAGTGGATTACAAGAATAGTTTCTATGTTGGAGATGCCGCTGGTAGAGAGAATGATTTTCTGGATAGTGATTTAATGTTTGCGAAGAATTTAAATTTACAATTCAAGACACCCGAGGAAATGTTTACAAAAGTGAAAAAATAAATTGGTTTTCTAAATATATACAAGTAAATAGTTTATAGATTCTTCCTCAAAAGTCTTCAGTTACAACTTTCTTTAATTCCGAATCTAACTTTCCAATTTTATTAACAAGTTTTTCTGATTTTCCGACTGATCCAAAATATCCATCAACGTTATTAATAGCTCTAATTACATCATCGTCTTTTTCCTTGGGTAATTGATTAGTAATTTCATCATTTAATATAATACACTTGTGAATATCAGAAACATCATTTTCAAATTTAATTGCTTCAGCAGTATGTTGAGGATAATTCTTAATCACAAATGAAGTATCAAATGTCCCCTCTCTAGTATTCAAAAAGAATGAAACATATTGTTTTATTAATGCAGTAACTAAGCCAGGTGGATATTGTTTATTTGAAGAATCCAAATCTTCTAAAAGATAACAATATTTATTTCCTGCATCTTGTTTTTCATTCTTGATTAATTCAATTGGATCAATTACTTTAATTTTTTTTGTTGGTTCAACTTCTTGTAATCTTTTGGTAATCTTTGCAATTGCATCATCATTAGATACATAGGGTACAACATAGAATTTATATTTTTCATTTAAATCATGTCCTAATAATTTATGTCTTCTTCTTAAACCAGTTTGTTGTTCATAGTCTTTAAATTCACCTTCAGTAAAAGATTTTTTCACATTTCGTTTATCAACAGCACGAGTGACATAATACATAGCTGAGAAGGAAACTATAAGCATATAGAATAAATATCTAACTTTTGGTTGTCTCTTTGTAGTTGCATAGTTTCTAATACCACCACCAAACCCCGAACCAACTCTTGTGGTGGATGCTGTTATACGAGGGATTGATCTGTTGGCTATAGATAATCTAGTCTGGAATAGCGGAGATGTGAACATTTTCGTTAGGTGTTACAAGAATAGTTCAAGTCAATTAAGGGTAAAAAATTTGTATGAAAAGTAATTGAATCGTATGACGGGGTATTTTTTTTTTTGGTCAATTTCCCCCTTTATTATCATTGGAAACAAAATTTTTCAAAATCCGTATCACGTGACGAAAAATTTTCTTGATTTTTTTTTCACAATTTTTTTTCCGCTTCCTTCTTAAGCATATTCTGAATGAACAAATAATCCCATAAGCTCGAGAAGGAAACGTACATATAGATAGGTTAGTGGTTTGTTATTTACTAATTTAGTTTTCAAAAAAAGTACAAAATATGTCATTAGTCCATTTATCCAACTATGTTTGCCATTTAAAAAACTGTTTGAATGCAAACCAAGCCAAAACATCAGTTCCATTCACAAGGTTAATGTTACAAGTTTCTCTTGGTTTATATAAGCAGGGATTTATATCCTCAATTCAAAAAGGAAGTACTTCTGGACCAGATTTAAAGCCAACTGACATAACTCCTGATAATATCTCTACAAGAAGACTATGGTTAGATTTAAAATATAGAAATAATGTTCCTGTGATTAGAGGAATTAGTGTGATATCCAAACCAGGTAGAAAAGTCATGTTAAGACGTGATGAGATCAAGTCATTGGCCTCTGGGTTTCCTGTAAGAAGCATTAAAGCTTTAGAACCTGCTGAAACTATATTTGTTAGATACGAAAAGGAAATCTTGGATATTCAAGATGCAGCAAAGAGAGATCTTGATGCTGAACCATTATTTAGAGTTAAGTAAAGCAACAGGGCCAAAAAAATTGACATGTATATAGATGTTGCTTGTACGAAGGAGAAATCGTTTAATATTTATATTTAATAAAGATTTTGTTTCGAAATTATTTAAGTAAGTCGTGTAACCACACAGAGTTCTCTTAAAGTGTAACTTTTTGAGCACCAGAACCTTCCCAATTAGTCATATCAACTTGCCAACCTTTCCAAACCATAAGCTTCTCTCTAAAATCTTCGGTTTGAGGGAACTTACTAAGACTTTGTTGTGAAATTGATGCATATTCGTTTCTTGTAACCACTGGCTTGGCTGGTTTTATATTGGAAGTGTGTCCCCCAGTTGAACTAATCGATATTGCCTGCCGTTGTTGCGAGTGTGGAGGTTGGGATTGTACTGACGGGGTTACTGATTGGGATCTAGTTAAAGCAGTTAAATTCTTATTATCAACTTCTAAATCGGATATTTTATCTTTTAGTTCCATTCTGTGTAGTTTTAAATCAGTATTTTCATCCCGTAATTTCTTGATTGTCTTCTCATGTTGCTCGATTATTTTCACTTGTTGTTCAATTGTCTTTTTCAATTCCTCAATTTCTTTCTCAAGTTTCGCCTCGTATAAACCAATTTGACAATGTTCTAAACTAGGTGTTGTAGATGCCTCTTCTTTTGCAGTAGAAGAATTAGTCCTACTTATGCCTTCTTCTATATCAGGAGTACCCTCATCTTGTGGAGTTTTGGAACTATCCCTACTACTATCGAGACTAGATCTAACAGCTTCTACCCGTTTCAGTTTTTTAAGTTTCTTCTTTTTCAATTCTTCAAATCTTCGACGTGCAGCTTCTAATTTTGCATCTGTTGATTGTTCTTCATGGTCTGAACCTACGACAACATCCAATAGTTCTTCTTTATCTGACATGATTTCGTTTCTTTGAATTTTGATAGTTTGTAAGCGCGGAGACAAGTTGAAAATGCAAAACTGAAAAGTGCTGAGAGTTTTCTAAGGGGTTTTTTTTCTGGCAGTTTTGAAGTTTTACAGTGAGAAATTCTGTTACAACTTCACACATAATTCAATCTTCTTTGTCTTAAGAGAAACAGACATCTAAGTGACTTTAGGGGGATGAATCATTACTAAATATGATTCCATTAAATTCGTCAAACAAAATTATCCTAAGGAAGTGAACTTTATGAAAACTACCCCTTCTAGACGTTGAATTGTTTGTTTGTATTTTAGATCCATTATCTACATTATTTAGGTAATGATTAAAGGATTTTGATAGTAGACTACCTGTTTATATCCAGGGATTAGTCAATAAGCCGATAAGGTATAAAGGGCTCTTCGCGGATCGCTAACTCCGCTCATGATCGGATGTTTGTACCCGAGAAAATTTACTTTTTTTTTCTTGTTGCAATTTTTTTTTCACTTTTTTCATTCTCCACTTCATCCCACGCCAATCATTTTGGCAATTCGTTACTATAAATATCATTCCTTGTTCTGCCATCTTTGTAGTTTATATCCTTACGTAACCACGAACTACAAACAAGAACACACACATCAGTAAACATGACCAATACAGCATCCTCAGTAATGTCACAAGTTGACGCATTCGTAATTGTCCCTGAACGACTCCATACTAGAAACACTCTTTCGACCCAACCAAAAGAAATCGAACTCGACAACCTTTCCCCCACCATCCTCAACCCTAATGAAAAAGACATCGAAATAGAAATCGCGCACTATGATCAAACATCCATAGATGATGGCCCCTCCACTATGAGACATCGACACCATCCACCCATATCAACAAATTTATCCCGTCAAGAATCTAGAGTATTAATGTATGGGTCTGAATCCAACCCACACGCATTCCCCGATGGGGGACTAGAGGCAAATTTGGTCCTTTTGGGTAGTTTTATAGGTCTAATTGCCGATTTCGGAATCGCCAATGCCTTAGGGGCTATTGAATCATATGTGTCTTATCATCAACTTAAAGATATTTCTAAAACTGATGTTGGATGGGTGTTTGCATTACATTTGGGAGTCATGTATCTTGGTGGAGTAGTATTTGGAGAGGTATTTGATAGGTTTGGGGCCAAGAGGCCTTTGATTGTTGGAACAGTGTTTATGTGTGTTGGATTAATGTGTACTGCAGAAAGTAAACTGTTGTATCAATTCATTCTTAGTTTTTCCGTTGTCACTGCTGTAGGAACAAGTCTTGCTATGTCGCCGTTGATTGGGGCATTGAGTCATTGGTTTTTGAAGAAGAGAGCCATGGCATGTTCGATTGCTACTATTGGTGGGTTAGTTGGTGCTTCTGTTTTCGCAATTATGTTACAGCGATTATATGAACAAGTAGGATTTAAATGGGCAATTCGGGTCTTGAGTTTTATTTGTTTAGGGTGTATGTCGGTATCAATTATGCTAGTCAAGGAAAGAAGAGTTGAAGTTACGAGTTCAGATGAACTAGAGCAAGTTATTGCAGTTGAAGTGGAACCAATGGGTATTATTGACAAATGTCTTCATTTCATTAAAGGTGCTTTGGATTTTTCAATGGTGAAAGATCCTAGATTTGTACTGTTAACATTCGCAGTATTCTTGATTGAAATAGTTTCAATGACTACATTGACTTATCTTGCATCATATGGTTTGGCATATAATATAAGTGACTCAAAATCTTATTTACTTTTAACAATCGTTAATATTTGTGGAATTCCCTCTAGATTGGTTTCTGGTCTATTAGCTGATAAGTATGGAAGATTTAATGTTATGATTGTTACTTCATTGCTCACCACTGTAATCATATTTTCTATGTGGTTACCTGCTAAAGGTCATATATCTATCTTGTATGCATTTGGTATATTATTTGGTATATCAACATCCGCAGTCATTTCATTAATCCCAGCATGCACAGGACAAATTTGTTCTTCTGAACAATTTGGTAAAGTATATGGAACGTTATATTTCTTTTTGGGGTTTTTAACAATTTTGGGAATGTTTTTCGCTTCATTGGTTATTGGAGATGGAAATCAGGACCGATTTAGAAAATTTGTTTGGTTTGAAGGTGGAATATCTGCATTGAGCATTGCGGTTTGGCTATATGCTAGGTATTCTGCTGTTGGTTGGAAATGGTGTAAGTTTTAGCGGGTAACGAAAATTGAAACTTCAAATAAGTTGCATTTGCTGGGTTTCAGAGATTTGACAGAGCCGCATGTTTGTGTGGTACTTGTTCGTATCTCCCGATACGAGGAACAAGTAAATGCCAAACACAATTAAGATAAACTCAATGAACCTGCTCTTATGTAAAAGCAACGCTAGTGGTTATCTCGCATCTAGCTTCTGTCTTAGTTGTAGACATTCGTAAATTTAACGACATTGATTACCTTAACATTGGGTCATTAGGATTACTAATCAATGTAAATATAAAATATCAAAACAATTGAAAAATTGGCTTGTAATTACCACCAAGGTTATAAACTACCACCAAGGTAGCTATTATACTGTAATAAGCCCCCCCCCCCCCCCAACTAAAGTGAAAAAAGGTGTACTGGTCAGTTGGAAGACTGTTAAAAGAGAATAATAGAGTTGCAAAAAATCTGTCAAAGTATCATCAGCTGCATAAGCGATAGATATCAGATGTCAGAAAACTAAAAGGAATGTTTTGCTTGGCAGGGAAGATGATATTATTGGTTTGTGGATCTCGTAAATCATTTACTTCGAATTGCTGCTAAAAAAAGTTCATTGTCAAACAATTAAAGGAGGGGTATTATATACAGGAATTCGCTCATTATTAGGGAAAAAAGAAACAAAAGCAAAAAAAAATAGTTCAACCTTGGTGGTTGTCACCACAGGAAAAAAAAAATTTCCAGTTTCATCGCCTTTTGACAATCCCATTATTGTCTATATATAGGCACACCCCTTTCTACTTCCTTTTCAATTATACGAAATTATACATATACTCACACTACTTAAACAAAAAAGTGTTCATACTACAAGCTATACACTGGCAATAAAATTCTTCGGATCTTATAAATACGATTTATATTCGATATCTCCGATTAGTTTACACTTTTGCTCCCTGTTTTACCTCAAAGACCTTAAAATTGAAATTTACTAAACAATTTTAAATAACTGTACATATCTACTCCTGGTTATATATAAAAAGGTCATTGATTCCTACCAAGCTGGATTTCATTGTTTAACAAATTTGCATTTTAGTATTATAGAACAAAACAAAATTACCACAACAATGAATGAACATATATATCAAGTATTTGAATACTTAAACAAAAGAGATGAATGTGAATCAGGTAACGATTACGATGGTGAAAACTTTGGTGCTCGTATATCCTCAATATTTGTTATTCTTGTCATGGGCGGGCTAGGATGTTTCTTCCCTGTCTTATCATCAAGATATTCATTTATAAGATTACCTTCATGGTGTTTCTTTTTAGCCAAATATTTTGGTTCTGGTGTTATTGTAGCCACTGCGTTTATTCATTTATTAGAGCCTGCTGCCGATGCTTTGGGAAATGAATGTTTGACTGGTGTTATTGCTGAATATCCTTGGGCATTTGGTATATGTTTAATGACATTGATGTTGTTGTTCTTTATGGAATTGGTGGCATATAATGCTATTGATAGAAAAATTAGTGGTGGTGAACATCAACAATCCCATTCTCATTTTGGTGATGAATCACATTATATTAAAAAGGATGTTGAATCGGAAGTGGGTGAAGCTGATGAAGAAGATCATCCAATCACTACGCCCCATGAGCACGAACAAGAACATAAAACAACAAAAACAGTTAGCAATCCATACCCTACCCATTTCCAACATTCTGTTGAACATCAGGATCCCCAAAATTTAGGCACACCGGTTAATGACCACGATAAAGAGCAATATTATGGCCAACTCTTAAATGTATTTGTATTAGAATTTGGTATAATTTTCCACTCAGTCTTCATTGGTCTTGCGTTAGCAGTTGCCGGAGAAGAATTCAAATCCTTATATATTGTTTTGTGTTTCCACCAAATGTTTGAAGGATTGGGGTTAGGTGCTCGTATCGCCACCACCAATTGGACCAAGAAGTATCGATTAACTCCCTGGATTTTATGTGCCGCTTTCGCGTTGTGTACCCCAATTGCCATTGCTATAGGATTAGGAATTAGACATTCATATCCACCAGGATCAAGACGTGCGTTGCTAACCAATGGGGTATTTGACGCGATGTCAGCTGGGATTTTGATATATACTGGATTAGTGGAGTTGATGGCACATGAGTTTTTATATTCAGGAGAGTTTAAAGGCCCTGGAGGGTTTAAGAAGATGTTGGTTGCATATTTTGTTATGTGTGTTGGTGCTGGTTTAATGGCATTATTGGGGAAATGGGCATAGATGTGTCTTTTCCTTTTTTGTATATATATTATACTGATATTATAGATGAATGAAAATAGTTACCACTCCATCCTTGGATAGTGTTTCTTATTTTTCATATAAAACTAATTTTGTATATTTAATCTAATGAAATTGTTTCAAAAGTAATTCAATCAGAATCCATACTAACGATCTTTGATCCCCGGAGATCGGAGAATCAGCAAAAAAAAACTTCGATCTTAAAAAAATAATTCCATCAGATCACTCACGAGTTACAACTCTTTATTGTTCATCATAGATCCTTAGCTAGTCATGTTTCGCCAAATATCAAAAGTCCACTTACCACGCATAACATTCCGCCCAGTACAATCTATCCGTTCCTATTCCCTCCCCAAATTCGGTAAAGATTTCCAACCGGGACCACCGAAACTCCCTAAGGAACAACAACAAGAATTCGAAAGGTTACAAGCAATTGCCAACACCCAAATAGCAATAGAGGAATATAACGAACAAATTAAGACTGCAGGTTCGGCTAGCGAATCATCTGCTGCTGCTACTGCTTCCGCGGAACCACCTGTAGCTCCAGCGATAAAGACTGATATTGGCACTTTTTCATACTTGAAGACCATTCCTGAATTCGAAGGAGATGTGAACCCAAAGACTGGTGAGAGGGGTGGTCCAAAACAGGATCCGTTGAAGCACGGCGACGAATGGACATACAATGGAAGAGTTATTGATTTTTAATGACCATGTGTCACCTATTGAGTGTTGTGCATTCGTGAGATATATTTACGGGAATACAAGGTTGACAATAAGAATATGATAACCTTTCAAAACGAATCAGCTCGAACATTGTTAGAATCCGGATTCTATTTACATAAGTTTTGTTATGAATTATCAAATATATAGCCAATAAATCTAACTATAGCCAAGATTTTCCAAGAAAACTTTTCCTGTTGATGATGCCTTCCTTCGAATGTTTGTTCAAAAGACCTGGAACTTGTCCAGTTTTCAATTTCGCATATTGTGAAGGAGACCAAATACCAGACATATCTTCAACAGGTATCTTTAACTCGGCTTTAATACATCTCGTAAAGTATCTTTTTCATAGCTTCAGTAATACGTGCAGAAAGTTGTGGAATAACTTTCGGGGCACCATTAATAGCTTATAAAACATGTGATGTAAATTACTGTTGTAAGTGACTCTGCGATGTGATTATTTTTTTTTTTTCAAAACGAGAAAAGCTTTTAATGATGTGACGAATATTAATACAAGTTATAGATGGACTTTGACCCACTTTCATTATTCACGCCATCTCCCTCTACAGAGAGACAAGATGATGTACATACAACAACAATAACAGCAGATATAGCACCCAACCTTCAAGAAGATCACGCGACTTCCATCAACGAAACAGATGATGATGATCAGCTCCTTCTCCCGATACACATCTTAGATTTGCCCCTCCTACTGCTCCAACCACCCCATTCAGTATTGATAACCATACTTAAATTACTTTCACCTAACGAAGTATTAAACTTTTCTTCCCAAAATGAGACTGAAGAATTAATAGACCCAACTGAACTCTTTCATCAAAAGCAACTTGATCTCGAAATTGTCAATGATGCATTAAGATGGTTAAGAAATAATTGTCCTAGATTCAATACTCTTGAAGAATTATCTCATTTACCTCGCCTATCCAACACATTGAAAAAGAACAATACAAATGATTATAACGCATATTTAACCCGAATAATTTCCAATCAATTTTCTTGGATCGAAGATTTGGAAAACATAAATGAAATACATACGTTAGCTTCATTGCGTATTTCTGAAAATTGTGGTAGGACAGCCCAACCTGAAATGATAAGGAAAATATCAATTGCTAATTTGGATAAATATTTATGTGCTGATGAACAATATTTGAAATTAAAAGAACCGAGTTTAACTAGCGATAATTTGGGATTAAAGACTTGGGGAGCATCATTGATATTGAGTAATCGATTAATAAATAAAAATCAAGATTATTTAGTTGGAGATGTACTTGAATTGGGTTCTGGGACAGGGTTAGCGGGGATCATATGTTCAATATTGGGATTTAAGACAATTTTAACTGATTTACCCGACATTATCCCGAATTTACAAACCAATCTAGATTTAAATGGAATTGTGTCCAGGGCACACGAATTAAACTGGACAAATCCCAAATCGTTTCTAGATGTGTTTGGTCCTAAGAGATTTGAAACTATTGTGATTAGTGATCCTATATATTCTGCACAACATCCATATTGGGTGGTGGATATGATTAATCAGTTTTTAAGTCAAGAACAGAGCGCCAGAGTTTTGATTGAAATACCCTTAAGACCGAAATATGAACAAGAAAGACAATTATTGTGGGATTTATTAAGCGATAGTGAACTTCTTGAAAAAGAACAAGAAATAGAAGATGGATTTGACGATTTTGGGGAAATGAAATATTGTTTTAAATTCTATATGAGGAAATAGTGAAAAATCCAAGTCTATAAGTAATCTTTCAATTTTCTTAACTTTTCTATAGCGTCTTGTAGAATACTATCATCTTTACATACAGCAAATCTTAAACAATTTTCTAATCCATTGCCCTTTCTATGCTCTTCTGTAACAAATTCTGTTGGCGGGATACCTACAACTCCAATCTCTCTAATTAACCAATATGCCAATTTAAAATCTAATGTTCCTCTAACACTAATATCATGTGGGAATTCATACTCTTGAGGGATCTTAACCTTCAGCAAATTAACCAATAAGAAATACCCCCCCTGGGCTATGGCATAAGGCAATCCCAATTCATCAAATACTTTAGTAAATAATTTATATTTCTTGACATATTCTTGTCTTGTCTTTTCGAAATAATCCAATTTATCAGCTTCAACAAACCCTTGAGCAACTGCTTGTTGTAATGGAGAAGGAGCCGAGAAACAGATTCGAGTATGTGCCGCCGTAACATATTTAATCAAATTGGCAGGTCCTTGAATAAATCCTATTCTCCAACCGGTTGCTGCGAAAGATTTGCCTGCTGATCCAACAGTTAACGTTCTTTGAGCTAATTCTGGTAATTTTTCCAAAGCAGCAGGACGAGGAAATTTGGGTTGGTAATATAAGTTTTCATAAACTTCATCACTTACAAGAATCAAATTGTGTTCAATTGCGAGTTGTCCAATCCTGATTAATTCCACTTCAGTGAAAACTTTCCCAATTGGATTATGTGGAGTATTAATTACAATCAACTTCGTCTTGGAGGTGATTGCCTTCTCTAACCCTTCCCAATCAACTGTCCAATCATCACCAGTAACAGTTTCATTATCAAATTTCTCAGGATAATTAATAGCAACATATTTAATGGTAGCACCAGTCATTTCGATATTTGAAATATATTGATCAAAAAATGGTTCAAACACAACCACTTCATCTCCAGGTTTCAAAAACCCAAAGAAAATCGAAAACATCCCTTCATTAGCCCCCGTGGTGATTTGTACTTCACTCACATCAACATCACGTCCAAAACTTCTACCATAATGTTCAGCTACTTGTTTTAATAAATTGGGATTACCCCTTGCTGGAGCATATTGATTGAATTGAGGTAAAGCGATAGCTTCTTTAATTGCTTCAATTGCAAAATCTGGTGGGTTATACGAAAAAAATCCTTGTCCTAAATTAGCCAATGGTTTCCCTGATTCGGCTTGTGCTTGAGCTGCAGTTTCGTTAATAAGGGTCCAGATATCCTTTTGGCCTGGTTTAATGTCGAAATAAGGGTTGTGTAAGGTGGTTGGATCCGAATTGGATGTGGTCATTGTAGTTAAATAGCGGAGATTCTTGATGGATTTGCGAGTAGTTGATAATAAAGATCGTTTGGAAACAAACATTAAATTAGAAAAGAAAAGAAAAGAAAATAAATAATCTCTCCGAGAATTTTAAAGCGATTAATAGAAAACCCCAATTGTGGATTTTTATATCGAACAATATTAGTTGGTTTGTGTTATCTCTTCAACTGCACAATCGGCTCTAAAAACTCCACAACAAAAAAAAATTTTTGTTCCTTCAAAAAAAACTTTTCAGTCACGTGAATTTAGACAATTTTATTTTTTTGGCTCGGCCTGATTAAACTTTAATCCGAGAGCTCAATAAGCCAAAACTCGTCTTGGCTGCAAATCTTAAGTTCCTACTATGCTTGGCAACGATGTCTCCTCTCTTAGTTCTTCTCTAAATACATTTAGGTCTATAATTATATCTATAAAATATCCTCACTTTAACTCTATACACTTAAAATTTCAGGTTCGGGAGTTTGAACTAATCGTATTCTCGTAGGATCTTGATCGCCCTTTACAGTAGCATATTTAATAATTGATTGAAACGATTCATCAAATTGATACTCGCATCCTTCCTCGACAATCCATGGCTTACCCATATCAGTTGCTCCTATAGGGTTAAAGATAACTTCGCATGCATATCCAGTCACGAATAACCCTGGAGGTCTTGATCCACAACTCTCAACGGCTTCAGCAACCTTATTCAATCTCGTTCTAATAATCCTTTGATCAGGGCATGATGCTCTTTCAATTATGGCCACTGGTAATTCCGGGTCCCATTTCTTCTCCTCGATTAATCTCGGGATAAATTCAACTACTCGATGTAAAGTCATCAAAAATACCGTGGTTCTACTAGACACAAAATCCGGTAGATTGGGCACTGCACCTCTTCTGCCAGTTCCAGTACAAATCAATACTTGATCAGCCACGTCTCTATGAGTAGCTGGAATGCTTGATAAAACAGGTGCAGCCAATGCCGAAGTTATACCAGGTATAACCAGAGGAACATGTCCTCTTTCTTTAAAATACTTAAATTCTTCACCACCACGTCCAAATATATATGGATCACCTTGCTTTAATCTAATAACATTCTCACCACGTTCAAGTGCTTCTAATCCAAGAGATAAAAGTTCTTGTTGTGCACGTTCGGCATTTCCTGGGAATTTACGAGCGATGAAAAGATTGGTTCTGGTGGGGATGATGTCAAGAACTTGTTGTGGGACCAATTTGTCTGCAAGGACTAAATCGGCCGTGTGGATGGCTTGTAATGCTCCAATTGTCAAGAGTGATATCGAACCAGGTCCCGAACCAACTAATGTTATTTTGCCCTTTTTGGTTAATCTTTGCATTTTGGTTGGTGGTGGTTGTATAGTTGTCGCTGGGAGCCTATGTTTTTGATAAGCTTGAGTTAGGTCTTCAATTGATAAGCTTGCTAATGTCTTTAATGGATAATACTCCACGATTTGAGCAAGCCATCTCGTTCTTTGTAATTTGAGTTCTTCCTCTGACATGCCAAATTCGGGAACAAATGTATTTAATTTACTTGAATTTATAGCATCATCGTCATGTTCTCCAATGTTTTCAATCGTTGATAATTTGTCTTCCTGTTGGATCTTGGCGCGAAGCTCTCCTATCTTGCTACAAATATCTCCAATATTTGCAGGTAACGAATTTGTTAATTCTCGCTTTATTCTCAGGGCAAGTTTACATCCTTTGCCTGAAGTGGTAACACCCATCTGGAAGTCCCCCGAGGTATAAGTTGATAATAATGTAAATGTACAAAATTCAGGTGAATCTGAAGTATTTATAGGTATCCGTAATTTCTTGCATTGGGTAAATATTTGTTGTTTTAAATTGTGTGATGCAATGGGCAATGAAACAAATACCCGATCGATTATTTGATCGACTTCTTCACGGCCCAATCTTGTCAAGAATGAACCAATAGTTTCAATAGTTAATTCAGTTGATATAATCTTTAATTTCTGTTCAGTTTCGTATTGAAGTAGATTGGCAGGAAGACCCTTAACAGTATCGGTGATTAGAATCGGTGATGCGCCTGAATCAATAATCGAATTTATTCTTGTTGTAGCAACATGAGAAAATCCGATAACTAAATGTATTTCACCAGTTGTTTTTAGGGAGGCTAATAAGCTGGGCATGATAGTTGGTATTTATAAAGAATAGGAAATTTTCAAAAAGGACATAAAAAAGAGGTGAATGGAGAAATGATTGCAAATCTTTTATATTTTATGTCAAATCATATTCCGAAGATTTTCCGATTACTCAATGTCACGTGAACTTATCAATTGGTAAAAATGCCTGTATATAAAAAATGTATATAATTATCCCCAAAAGTTAAAGAAACCTCGGGTATATGGCTCCAAATGAACTCAATTCCCAACTATTGCATGTTACTATGGTGGTGTGACGTACAAGCGAGATGTATTCTTCTTTGGATTTTGAAAATTATAAATTATATAGCGATCTTCAATATTATCTAAATAACAAATGCTTTACCCTTAGGAATGACAATTACTAAATTCTAATGCCGGAAATGATAAAAGAGCAATCTATCTCATAAAATTTATAAGTCTTTTGCTGCTTAATTTTGATCACTTAAAAAGTGGGAAATGGTGAAAATATTTCTTTTATTAATGTAGCTCTATTTTTTGCAACCTAATCAGTGTTCTTGATTATCCGATTTTGCTTTAATCCACAAAAAGTTGATGGGCAAACTTTTTTTGCAGCTTAGATTAAAGTAAATTTTGACGCATTTTAAATCATTGTCTTTCAAAAATAGATATAAAAACAACATAAGACTTCTTGTTTTTGGAATTAAGCTCATTAGTACTAAAAATTATTAAAAGATAAATGAATAGTCGTTCTGTTGTATCGACCATATCCTAATTAGAACATTAACCGGTTATGATACTTAATAAACGCTGATTTGTTCGTGGATAAAAAATTACTTCAGGCTAACTTTAGTAATTTTTACTTCAAATTCAAGAGATATGCCCGGCACTTCCAATCTCGTCAACTCTTCGTACCTGAATAAAAAGTGTGAATTTACAGATAAACATCAAAGAAATAAACGACATTAAGTGTGAATGTCGCGAAATCTAAAATAGTTATACGATATAATATCCTGTATATAAACTTTATCCAATCATTGGAAATTAAATGAGAATTACTCTCATGTTAAAGCAGTAATAATTTTTTTCCCCTGCTCTAACAAAAACATCACCAAAAATTAACATTGAAAAATTTGTGAAAACGCAGTACATTGGATTAGTTGAACACAACAAAGGGTTCTATATCTCCTAGCAATCCCTCATAGCTGATCCATCCTTCTTATTTATTTTTTAATATTTATTTTGATCTTATTCTTCAATAATAGACCCTATCACAATCAACAATGTTATCTCGTTCATTTAACAAGAGAAATCTCCTTCAAATGGGAAACTCTATGGTATCCAAAAGATTTTATTCCTCAATTATTTCTGTTCATAGAGATACTCCAGAAGATAACCAAAATATACCATTTGAATTCAATTCTGAAAATTTAAAGAGAGCTCAAGAAATCATTGCTAAATACCCACCCCAATATAAAAAAGGAGCATGTATGCCATTATTAGATTTAGGTCAACGTCAATTAGGTTTCACTTCTATTTCAGTTATGAATTATGTTGCCAAGATGTTAGATATGCCTCCAATGAGAGTATATGAAGTTGCCACATTTTATACTATGTATAATAGAAAACCAATGGGTAAATATAATATACAAGTTTGTACAACTACACCATGTCAATTATGTGGAAGTGATGGTATTATGAAGGCAGTACAAGACCATTTGGGTATTAAACCAGGTCAAACTACCCCAGATAAATTATTTACATTACAAGAAGTTGAATGTTTGGGTGCATGTGTTAATGCTCCAATGCTTGCTGTTAATGATGATTACCATGAAGATTTAACTCCAGAAGCAACTGTACAAATATTGAAACAATTACAAGCTGGCAAAGAACCAAAGATTGGACCTGTTTCTGGGAGACGTTCTTGTGAACCACATAGTGGACCAAAGGTATTGTTGAGTGCTCAACCAAATGATATTAGAAAGCTTACCAGGGCTGATTTATAAGGAGATTTAGTAGCTATAAATTTACCTGTGTTCTAGTGATAAACGGACTCCCCATTGCATAGTGGTTTATTTGTTTTAATGCCATTTGTTTTTATTCTGTATCATAATCCTTTTCTTAGTCCAAAATGATAGTTTTTCAATAATAAAAGAAAGAATAGTTTTCAGGTTTTATTATAGATTTCTGAACGTCATCGTATTGTTTGAATCTCTCTTACTATAATCGTTTCCACTGTGGTGGTGGATCTTTAGAAGTTTAAATAAAGAATAATCGGGACAACACCCCAAAAAAAGAAAAGTCACGTGAAATCACCAAAATCCGGTTTTCTTCTATTTTTTTTGTTCTCCCCCATTTTTTTGAATGTTGCAATTTCTTTTTCTTGTCGATGAAATTTTGACTCATTTCTTGTGACACAGATAGATCTCGTCTTCACTAGAGACTTTTAAATAAGTAACAAATAATATATATATATACAATGACTAAGAAATCATATAGCCTTGAGACTGAGTTAGTATTCAGTAAATCAGGAGACCAATACAATGCATCAGTTGCTCCATTATATCAATCAGCTACATTTAAACAAGAATCATTATCAAATATGGGAGAATATGATTATACTAGATCAGGCAACCCAACTAGAACCCATTTACAAAATCATTTAGCTAAAATTATGAAAGCAAATCATGCCTTTGCTGTTAGTTCAGGTATGGGATGTTTAGATGTCATAACAAGGTTATTAAAACCTGGTGATGAAGTTATTGCTGGTGATGATTTATATGGTGGTACTCATAGATTATTAACTTATTTACATAATAAGGGTGATATAATTGCACATCATTATGATACTACAAATGCCGAATTGATCAAATCCAAAATAAATTCGAAAACAAGAATGATCTTTTTAGAATCGCCTACAAATCCATTGATAAAAGTAGTTGATGTTAAATCAATAGCTGAATATGCTCATAAAGTAAACCCAAATACTATAATTGTATTTGATAATACTATGATGTCCCCTATTTTTATGACCCCATTGGATTTAGGTGTTGATATTCAATATGAATCTGCGACTAAATATTTGAATGGTCATCATGACATTATGGCAGGAGTAATTGCCACAAGATCTCCAGAATTAGCTGAACAATTATATTATGTCATTAATTCCACTGGATGTGGATTATCACCATTTGATTCATGGTTATTAAGTAGAGGATTAAGAACCTTGGCCATCCGAGTAGAAAGACAACAAGAGAATTGTGTACGTATTGCTAAATTCTTGGAACAAATAGGTTTCAAAGTAAGATATCCTGGTTTAAAGACTCACCCACAATATGCTTTACATAATTCAATGTGTAGAGGTTTTGGAGCAGTTTTAAGTTTTGAAACTGGGAATATTAAACTTTCAGAAAAAATTGTTGAAAGTACCGAAATCTTTGGGATTGCAGTTTCATTTGGATGTGTGAATTCCTTGATTTCTATGCCATGTAAGATGTCACATGCATCTATTGATGCTAAGACGAGAGAAGAAAGAGAGTTTCCTGAAGATTTGATTAGATTATGTATTGGGATTGAAAATTGTGATGATTTGATTGATGATTTGACTAAAGCATTGCTAAAGAGTGGTGCAGTGAGGATTAATGATAAAGATGAATTATTTAATGCTGTTGGACTTCAACCCAAGTTGTAGAAGCGAGAATGCTATTTAATGATCAGTTTAATTGTTGTTTGATTGGATCTTGTTCATATGGTGTTTGCGCTTGTACCTTTGTATCAATTTTTTTCACTTTACTTTTCCTTACATAGATTGTCTTTTTCTTTATTAGTTTTCAATACGATACTTATTTAATAGAGTCATGATCTTTGCATATACTTTAGTCCTTTTAAAGAAGTGTAAAATAGTTTCGGCTATAAGCGAAAACGCGTGTCTTAACACAAAAAAAAATAACTTTTACAAATCGCGTCCTTGGAATCAAAAAAAAATCCAACTTTCATTTTATTCTTTTTCTTTTTCTTTTTCATCAATCGATTTAATCAACCAATCAAGTTTTTATAAAACAATGGCAGTTGAACTTTCTAAAGGCTCCTTAAGAGATATATTCTCCGTAGCTAATCGTAATCACGTTAAGAGCCCAATTATTGTGCAAGTTAGCAACATTAAACCAGTCAGTATTACTGGTGATGTTAAAAAATATCGAATTTTAGTTCATGATGGTATTTATTCATGTCACGGATTAATAGATGAAAGTTGTGTTGCTTATTTAGAAAATAATGGATTCGCTAGATATTCAATTTTACAGGTGAATGATTATAGTGTATTTGCCACTCAAAGACATATTTTATTAGTCAAAGATTGTGAGTTGATTTCTCAGGTTGGTGAAAAACCAGTTGAAGGATTAATTGCTATTGATACTTATTATGCTAATCATCCAGAGGACGATTATTTACAAATATCTAAAAAGAATTCCGCTGGTGGTGGTGAAGGACTTGCAGGATCAGAATCTCCAGTTTCTGCTCCAGTACAACAATATCATCAACAAAACGCGTATGGTAATGTTGAGCACCATCAACAGCTCCAATCACCATATGGTGGCGGATCTGCTGCTCAACAACAACAACAACAACAACAAAACCGTAGAATCACTCCTATTGAAACATTATCCCCCTATCAAAATAACTGGACAATTAAAGCTAGAGTTTCATACAAAGGAGACCTTAGAACTTGGTCCAATGCAAGAGGTGAGGGGAAATTATTTAGTGTTAATTTATTAGATGAATCTGATGAAATTAAAGCTAGTGCTTTTAATGAAACTGCTGAACGTGGATATAAATTATTGGAAGAGGGAAAAGTTTATTTTATCTCAAGAGCAAAAGTTCAAAGTTCTAATAAAAAATTCAATCATTTATCACATCCTTATGAATTAACATTAGATAGAGACACTGAAATTGTTGAATGTTTTGATACTAACAACGTTCCCAAACTTCATTTTAATTTTGTTAAATTAGATCAAATTCAAAATATTGAACCAAATGCTGTTATTGATGTTCTTGGTGCTTTAAAACACGTAAATGAAGCATTTAAAATCACAGCAAAATCTACTGGTAAAGAATTTGATCGTCGTGATATTACAATTGTTGATGAGACTGGGTTTGCTATTGATGTTGGATTATGGAATACTACTGCTGTAGATTTCAATATTCCAATTGGATCAATTGTGGCAGTTAAAGGAGCCAAAATTCAAGAATTCAATGGTAGATCATTGACTTTAACCCAATCTGGATCACTTATTCATAATCCAGAAACTCCTGAGGCTTATCAATTAAAAGGATGGTATGATAATCAAGGTATAAATGAATCCTTCAAGAGTCTTAAAGTAGAAGCTTCTGGTGGCAATATGTTTGAATCTAGAAAATCAATTGCTCAAGCTCAATTAGAAGAATTGGGTAAATCTGAAAAACCAGATTATTTTTCAATTAAAGCAACAATTTCATTTACTAAACATGAAAATTTCGCTTATCCAGCTTGTTCAAACATTGTTCAATTACCACCACCTACTGGTTCTGGGTTACCTCCAAGAGGTCCACAACCTTGTAATAAAAAATTAACCGAACAAGCCCATGATGGAAGTTGGAGATGTGAAAGATGTGATAAGAATTATGATGAACCTTCATATAGATATATTTTCAATTGTGCAGTTATGGATCTGCTGGGACAAATTTGGATTACATTATTTGATGCTGAAGCTAGGAAATTATTTGGAATGGATGCTAGTGAATTAATGAAGATGAAACAAGATGGTAATGAAGAAGCATTTATGGCTAAGATTCAAAGTATTACTTTTAAAGAATATAATTTTAGGATTAAGGCTAGACCAGATCATTATAATGATACTATAAGAGTTAGATATCAAGCTGTAGGGCTTGATCCTGTGAATTATAATGATGAAGCTGAACATTTATGTACTCAGTTGGAGAAATTATTAGGATGAGAGAGAGAGTGTGTGTGTGTTTCCCACCACATTCTGATTATTCTCTCTTGTCTTTTGTTTTTGTTAGTTTGTCTCTTTTGTTTAATGCTTTATTTAGATGTTGTATGTTCGTGTAATATGTGTATGCTACTTATATATATAAAAAAATCTTACTTTCTGTATTCTGTTAATTTATTAACATATAACCAATAATTCTTCAATACATCATTAGCCTGTCGTTGTCCTCTAGTCACCATTAACCGATTTATAAATTGTGAATTTTCCACTGGGTCCAATGTAATTTTCCCCAACATTGTACAATTATTCAAAAAATATCCCAACCAATTCTTGAATTCCATAGGATATTTCCCCACCAAATTTCGAAACAAAGGATAATAATACTCTAATGCCGATCTAGGAGCCAGAACAAATTGTGTCATCAATACCGCGGTTAATTCATATCCCAATGGGAATTCAGAACCTAAATTAGATTTCTTAGTTAATAATTCACGTATTAACATTTGATCATTAGCATGACCACGTTTTAAAGTTATTAAATTAATCCAAAATTTAATAACTGGTTTTAAAAGAAAGATTTCATGATGATTCTTAAGTGCAAATATTGCATAATTAAGTATTCGATCTTGAAATAATGGACTGGAAACAATTAAAAAAGGTGAATATTCTAAAATTGTTGAAAACATCGAGATTGAGGCTCTAATTAGATCAATATCTGATTCCAATATATTATAAATATCTCCAAAAAGTCGTTGTAATACTGTAGATAAGATTTCTGGAGTCAAGTCTTTTCTATTAGTTATGACTATAGTTTCTAATAATTGATAAATGGGAGGTATACTTTGAATATTACAATTTCTAATCTTAATCATTAAATATTCAAAAACAACTTCAAGGTCAAATTTCAATGGACCATTTATTGGTTCACAAAGTCCTGATTTTAAAATACTACAACATTTTTCTGTGATTAATGTATTTTGAGTTAATGGTGTTATATTTAATGAAAATTGATTTAAACTTTGTAAAATCATGGGTTTTATTTTTAATGGATCTTCCAGCCAATATGTATTGATTTTAGAAATTTGTTCTGGTGTTAAATAATCTTCGAGATCTTCGGGTAATTCAGTTGCTTTTCCAATTTCATTTATACATGATAATAAACTAGTAGCATAATCTTCAATTAAATCATTCTTGGTATTATTATTATCCTGTTCAGTAAATAAACTACCATTCAGTAAAAGATTATATTGTTGAGAAATTTGCATTAATATTTTATATATTTTATTACCTAAATCAACTGGATCTTTAAGTGATTGAGAAATTGAAATATATGAATTTGTCATTCTTTCTCTAATTAAACTATCCATTTGAGGATTTTTTAACATTTCAATTAGGATAATTTCTAAATTTGGTAAAAATGCTACTAATTTATCTTTAGAATCTTGACATATTTTCAATACTGTTTTGGATGCAATTAATGATATTGTAGGTTTATTATTTGTCAAAATCACTGAAAATAAGAAATTAAATGTTGTTGGTAGATATTGACTTCCTATATCACTTTTGAAAAAAAAATGTAAACATGAAAGTAAATTTAATAATGTAATACTAATTTGATTATGTGAATTGGTTGTTGTTGTTGTTGTCGCTGTTGTCGTAGCAATAGAATCAATTCTTGCAATTAAATCTTCAGTGAATAACCCATTAATTAAAGGAACTAAAGATCCAACAGCAAATTCATCATCATAAAATGTTAAATCATCAGTAATTTTATAAAGTAAATATAATCCAGTTTCTAAATCATTAATCACTTCTTCTTCTTCTTCTTCTACAGATGGTGCTCCATTACCAAGTCGAATCAAATTATTTCGAACAAGATCACATAATGATGAATATAAAGATAATCCCAACATTGAATAAAATAAAATAAATAATTCTGCAACTTGATTTCTATAATGAGAAAATTCTTTTGAAGCATCTTGAAATACTCTCATTTTTGTAAAATAAATTTGACTAACTTCATGAAATATTGAATCACGAGTTGAATTATATTGGGCAAGAGTTTCTTGATTAAATATTATATCACTAATAGCTTCTTGATCATCAATAAATGTATTGGCAAATTCTTCCCAAAATGCCACAAATTGTTCACTTATTTTTTCATCTTCAGTTGGTTTACCTGGACAATTAGTTAAACTCACAAGTATTCTTATGATTTTAGTTGTTGGTTCTGATAATACAGTTCTTGAAATATGAATTAAATTCAATGATAAATATGTTATAATTAAATTAACAAAATTTTGAATTTCCAGAGAATATATTTCCATAAATTCTTGATCAATAAGAATTGAATTAATAAATAAAACACCAAAATTAGATTCTTCAAAAAGTAAATTTAATAAAATTGGTTTAAATTTAGTTAATATTCTTGGAATATTATCAAGAATTTCCGTTAATACTGTGAATGATTTATTATAAATTTCCATTTTATCTTGTTGAATTGTATTGGTTTCTGATAAATCAAATTGTTTTAATAAATAAGTTATAAATATTTCCATATCATCATCACCATCATATCTTTGATTAGAATGATTTTCAGCAATAGATATATAAATAATCCAAGAATTTAAACAATCTAAAGACATCAATTGTAATTTCTCAGGAATTATATTTAATTTTTGATATAAATTTTGATATAAAACTTTAAAATGTTGAAAAATTGATTGATGAATAAGTATATGTAATTCAGGTAAATAATCAGTTTGTCTTGAAACTTCTTCAACTATTATTGAAAGAAATGATAGTAATAATTCATATTGTATTTCATCTTGTAATTCATTAATAATTATATTGGATGGAGTGGTAGTAGGTTCAATAATAATACTATTAGGGGAAGATGATTGTACCATTAATGATAAAAATGTCGATAATGGATCAATAATAAAATTATCAAAATAATTAATATAAATTAAGGCTAAATTACTTAATAATTTCCTAATGATAAATAAATTCTCTTGAAATGTTGATGATAACAATAAAATATAATTGATAATTTCATTAAATATATTATGAATTTGATCCTTCGGTATTATATGAGTATTAATATAAACAGTAATTGTTAAAGCACCAAAATATTTAACAGCTTTGTCTTGATTGTTTAATAATTGAATACCTAATTGATATCCTTCTTCACTCTTTTGATAAGATTGTAATTGTTCTTGAATAGAAACAATATGTGTTGTATCATGACTTGAATAAAGTAATTTGATTTCCTTTTTTTTTATATTTTGTTAGTAAAAAAAAAACCTGGTCTTTGAGATTAAAAAACAATATTTACACACTTCAATGATTGTAGGAATATCCAAATTGATATTGGACATGTTTTCCTCTTGTTTTGGCTTCCCGTTTTAGAGGAATTTGAGTTTGAATTGACAAAGATCTTTTTGATTTGTACAAAAAAAAAAATTTCCAAAAAAACAGGGTTGAATACTAAAAAAAAAAAGGGAAACAAAAAAAAAAAACTAAAATGAATTTGATGTCTCCCTTTGCAATTTACAAGCATTTTTTTGGGGATATTACAAGAGAGAGAAAGAGAAGTTAAATTGTGTTTTGATTGTTGTGTTACTTATAAGTGATTATAAAATGGTATAGATTTAACTCTTTTTCTCCCCGTTCTTCTTCTGCTATATAAAAAAAACACAATCAAAAGTTCCATGCCAGTGAAGAAAATAAAATCAAAGTTGCAAAAAAAAAAAAAAAAACCTTGCTCAATTTAAACCAAACCTCAATAAATTGGAATTGTTTGTGTCTAAACAATTTATAAAGGGGAGAGTGTGGGGAGAGGTGTATGGCAAATTAGAACCGGGTGGGGTGGGGGGTTTGTCTCTTCAATAGAAAAAGAAAGAGGTTTTCAGGTTATATCTTTTCGAGCGTGCAGTAATGGGAAGGGTAAAACCCTCTTTAAGAATTGAAAATTGTGTTGCCCCATGGTTGCATGTTAGTTATTGATGAAAACTGTGAAAACAAAAAGAAAGCAAAAAAAAAAAACAAAAAGGGAAATAGGTGACGGGTAAAAGGAACATATATAAAAGAAGAAAGTTAGCCAGCTATCTAAATGGGACAAAAAGTTAATTACCAGGTGTAAATTAAATAAGAGAATGCCAAGTTAAGTGAAAGTTGTAAGAAAAAAAAAGTGTGTGTGTGTGCCCCATGGGGATATGGACCCAATGTAAGTAAGTAAGTATATGTGTGTGCACTACCAAATGTAAAAATTCACTTGTGTCATCTGATTATTTTTTTTTTTTTTATCATTACTTTGAAATCTGGTGTTTCTTATAATGTATGTGTAGGTAATACCAAA